>VMDR010022455.1:0-16203 GCA_007922815.1 Macrotus californicus | reverse complement strand
CAAAGTAAAGTGAATATAGAAAAATCACGATTTGGTATTTAATGGAAAATGAATCACCAGAAAATAGTTGAGAATATTTTTCAGTTCATTTATAAGTGATCAAACAGAAAGAAGACATTTTTCTGTTAATTTAATAAGGTAACTCTGTCCTGTGAAAAACAGGTACACTTACTCAAAAGTGGGATCATTTCTGAAACAAATATAATGAAGAATTAACTTTACATGGGTGATCTCAACCATCCTTATAATTTAAAATACAATATATAGTCCTGACTCCTTAAATTGATAGCAAGTCCCAGCTTTTAGGCTTAATTTCCAAACTCATTTATATACCAGATATATTTATTTGCACAATCTGCAAGTAGATCAAAATCCACACAGCACAAAATTCTAAACAAAATTGACAGAAAATATTTCTCATTAAGATTTAAGCTGATGGGTTTACCCAACTAAAATTAGTAAATGAATCAATCTAAATGGTTCTGGCCTTGATTACCACAGGAAGGCCCCTTGTGTGCCGCATTCTTGTTCTCATTGATATTATTCTGAAAACCACTGAGTGACCTCCAGGCCAGCTGCTGGGAAAAGCCATTATGGCATTTCACCTCATTGTCCAATTCTGGCTGACATCCTCTTGGGAGACAACGAACTGCCATCTTACTGCCTAAATCTTGTCCAGGCCTGCCCGACAGAGGCAAAAGGCAAGTGACAAACCAGCCACAGTAGATACAAGACATGAATAAGTGCAATTATTCTGAGATGGCTCCAATTAGCTTCGTGTTAATAAAGGAGGGGTGGGCCTGGTACACAGCCTTACCCACTACCTGGAAAAAATAATTTAGAGAAATACTCCATGTACCACACTACAAAAAAAAAAAAAAAAAGCAATTTTGCATTGATGTTCTTAATCAAGAAAGTCTGAAGGCCGTCACATCAATTTTCACGATGCGAAATAAAATCTCTGCCACATCTTACATTGTACAACTCTAGCAAACTCATAAAATATTGCCCTGTACTTTGCTTTCCTGACCTTTAGAAACCACAAGGCCATATGCTTCAGAGGAAGTTGCTGACTCTCCAGGAACAGCCGCAATCACAATGCCATTCGGAGAAGGTTCATGCCCATCCCTTTCCTCCAAAGGTCACTTCTCCAGAGAGGGCCTCCCGGAAAGGCTCAGTGCCCAGCATGTCAGTCCCTTGGTCCCTGTGCTGACAACACCCCATTCATCCTGCCGTGTGCTCTCATAGCCCCTGCAGTTGCCTTTATGCTTTCCCAGCTCTTATCTCACTTATTTTCACCAGATTATTTCAGTGTTTGTCTCATTAACATCTTTCTCCTCCAACCAGGTTGTAAGCTCCATGTCCATGAGGACTAATTCTGCTGTATTTTTTCTTTGATATCACATTCCTTGAATCTAACACAAAATATAGACTGATAAAGGGATTCAATACACAAATAGTAAAATCATAAGATTATATAGCATAGAAGCAGAAGGGGCCCTAGGCATCATTTATTTCAACTTCTGCATTTTAGAAAGAGACTGAGATGGAGATGACAACACAGGTCTAGAAACCCAAGTACTCCCAGCTAGTTAGTGGTAGATACTTGGGGTGCCATTCCTATGGGTTTTCTGAAAAAGCATTCTACTATCTTACATGTATAAGATACATGCAGTTCCTACAACTTCTCTGGAGTGGAATAGTCTCCTGGGCACCCTTTGAAATAATTTTAAATGATCTAGCTACAGATTTGGGAAAACCAGCTCATTCTAAAAGAAATGTTGAAAATGCAAATTAATGTAGAATCATAAAGAGGCTTCGTTTTACTGTGTGATGATCATACAGGACTAACTCACAATTCTTTCTGGACTATGGAATATAATTAACTTGAAATGTAAAAGTTATGGATTTCACAACTAATAATTCCACATCCCTACTCCGGAGGGAAGGGATCAATTTAAGTTTAAATTAAAGCTAACCTGAAATTTTGTCAAACATTAACATTTCTAGTCTCATCACTTAGTACTCTTCCATATTCACTTTACCTATCAGCTTTATGGACTAACCCTATTGTATTTTAGATCTGCTGTATTTCTATGTGAAATTTTTACCTGAAATAATTGTGTTCCTTTGTGTGTCTAGGCAGCTCACACTTATCCTTCAGAATTCACGTTGAGAATCACCTTGTAGCACAGAACCTCCTGCTTTCTCAAGACAGAATGCATCTCTTTCTAATCTCAGTGCATGACCTAATGTAGAATGCTTACATTTTATTTCATTATCACGCCAGAGGACCTTTCCATAGTCTTATGAAATGAGTCAAAACCAATATAAACAAATAACATGAAAAAAGTTTATTCTCAGAAAATTTCCAAGTTTTAAAATTCATATTTTTAGATAAACATTGCTTGGGCATCAAAATTTTTGCATGCCCAAATGCATATAAATCATTGGTTGTCATGAAAATTGGCCATTACTTTATAAACTACAGGATACTTGATCATCATATCAGTATAATTTATTCCTCAACACTGACAAAATCACACTGAATATTTTTCTATGCTTATGGTAGGCACACACAGACACACAGAAATGGTTCTGAATGAACAGGCAAATGTACTTATCATAACTGCAACATCATAATTGAACTAATTTTGCAGGCTGGATTTATCAAGTTACTTATGTATGAGCTATGCACTATGGATAAGCTTATTGCTTAAGGTCTTTTCAAAATAATTAAGTGAAAGAAGAGTCTACCTCCAGTTAAAATTCTAGACTTTATTTCCTGGCTACTGATTCAAATGACAGAATAAAATAAAGATGCAAATACTTCCTTTGTAGAAGTCAAAGCTTAAAAATAGTAGATCATTACGTTTTCTATCACTAGAGATTGAATATAAAATTTCTCTTTAAGTGACTGGCACTGGTGTAAGAAGAATAATAAATCAAAGTGTAGGTATTGTTCTGGACTCCCAAATCTTGTGTTGGTCTCTGGAATCAAATCTGTTTGGGGTAGTTTTTTTTTGTTGTTGTTTGTTTGTTTGTTTTTATCTGCTTTGCTTTTCAGGATTATATGATCAGGAAGTTTTCTTTCATAATGCATTTTCTTACCAAATAAACAGAATCATTCTGTGCTATGTTCAACAGTATTTTTGTCATAGAATACCCACTTCCAGAGTGATCTCATCTATAACTGGGGCTTAAGTTGTCATCTACATTTTGTATCTAAAGCCCAATGCTTCACAGCTCTGTGTCCTTGGTTTAGACCTATCTCTTGAGCTCCAATATTAAGCAATTGTCTATCTATACGTAGACTTGGATTTTAGACAGTCATCTTAAAGACAACATGTCTGAAATTGAACTAATTCTCTCTCATCATCTCAAAGACTATATTCTTTCTTTAATCGTCTGTATACAGCTGAGGTCTTGCATTTATAGGAACCAGACACTCGAGAATCTCATTAATGTTTTCCTCATCTTTCACATCCTTATAAATTATCAGTCACCAAATTGTATTGGTTTTACTGCCTGTACATACTCTGCATCTGCCCATTTTTCTCTATTCCCATGATGGATGCCTGAGCTCACATTTCTAGCTACTATTCTTTTAGCTGATACTTATAAAATATATGTGATTCCTATAACTTCTCTCACTTAGATTACTGCAGCAGCCTCAAAACTGGTCTGTAGGCCTCTGCTTTTTAATTCCATCACATCCTTCTCACTGCAGCCCAAATAATCAATGAAACCCCCACTTCACTATACTCTACATCTGTTAATTTTTAGTCTTTTCCAAGTGTCTAATGATTCTGTAGAAACAAACAATTCCCAAATGTCAGTGGTTTAATCAAATACGACATTATTTTGCATGCAATGGCAAGTCTAATGTAGGTCAGCAGGGGTGCTCTCTTGTCATTGGCACTCAAGGATTCAGGCTTGGTGAGGCCTCAGGAATCACTGGATCCTTTGAGCAGTAGAGAGAATTGTAAGTACCAGCTTATAAGTAAGGCTCTGCCTGAGTGTAAAGCACATTTAATTGACCAGAGCGATTCAGTGGCCACCCCTGGCTTCAAAGGGAATGGAGAAATGCAATCTTTCCAAATGCTGAAGAAAAGAGAAGCAGAATATTGGTGAATGCATTAAGGACTATTGCTGGTGGAATAAAATCCAAACACTTCAACACAATTCTAAAAGCCCAGACCTCTGCAGTTTCTTATCTGGACATTTTGTCTTTTTACCTGGGGCTCTCACAATTCTGTTCTCCTCTTGGTCTCTGAATATATAGCAATCACCAGCCCACATGTGCCCCTTCTATTGGGATCCTCTTTACTCCTCTCAGCCTGTCCAGCTCTTACTTCCCTTCCAGTTTCAGTATGAGAAGCGTTTCCACATTTTAAAGTTAAATGCTCCTTCTACACACTCCTAGAATATGCTGGAATTTTCTTTTCCCACTTACTGATTGTGAATCTTACACAACTAGATATTCAAGGAAAAAAAGCAGGGATGTATTGTAAGTAGATTTCCTCACATTCTCATAGCCTGCATGAAAATCTAACACAAAATGGGCATTTAATAAATATTTTTGAAATGATTACATACCATTTCCTATCCAGTTAATTTTATTTTTTAAGTCTGGGTAATTTCAGAAGTAGACTTATGCAAAAGCCAGGAGATACCCTGATGTCAAGATAATATTTAGACAAAAAAGAAGCTTTTTCTAGGTCTTTTCAAGAAGCTAATAAGGAGAACCAGCTAAAGATAAATATCTTTAAATTAAAATTTAAATTAAAGTTAAGGTCAATTAAGGAGGTGCTTTCCCCTTATTTCTGATGATAAATCCCTGTTGATTATTTTACATTCATTTTGGTTTATCACACTGGTTGATTCATCAGCCATACATCCATTCCTTCAGCAAATTTGTTGAGTGACTACAAAGTATCAGGAATGGATTTATGTGTGTATGTATGTATGTATGTATGTATTTGTTTATTTATAAATTCCCACTTGAGAACATGTTTATTGATTTTAGAGAGAGTAGAAGGGAGAGAGAGAAAAATATCAATGTGAGAGAGAAACATTGATTTATTGCCTCCTGTTACAGCCCCTACCAGGGATGAACACAAAACCTGGGTATGTGCCCTGACCGAGAATTGAACTTGCAACCTGTTGGTATACAGGAGGATGTTCCAGCCAACTGAGACACTCAGCCAGGGCTCAGAAATGGATTTAGATACTGAATTCACTCACCAGCACTGAATGAATATAAGCCAAAATCTCTGCTCTTATGCTTTAGGGAGGAAATTGATAATGAATCAATAAATAAGCAATGCTTATGTCTAACAGTAATAAATGCTATAAAGATTAAACAAGTGAAGAAAGGAGCTGAGAGATGCCAGTGGTGGCCATTCAAAGTGTCTTATAAGCACTATAGTCACTCCAGTGGCAACTGGTCCAGGACTGAAGGAGGAGCTGAAGTGAGCCATCCTTATCCTGGGGAGGAGCTTTTAGGCAGAGAGGACAGCAAGCCCCCTGGGGAGGAGCATGGCCTGGAATATCTGACAAGGGGAAACAAGGGGCGTGGTATGGCTACCTGAGAGAGTAATAGTAAAGGAGTAGTTTGTGTGTGTTGTAGGTGCTAACCTGGTAGCAACGTGTGAACTGCAGTTGTGGGGAAGTGTTTCTGTTGACCAACCAAAGACAAGTTCAAAACGTGCCCCTTTGGAAAAGGAATGGAGATCTTGCTTTTTTTACTTATGACTCTTGAGCAGTCCAGTTTGGTATTTGTTGGAGCACCTTAGAGAAGACAATAATATAACCCCAACTGACCCGCAGAGGTGTTTGTTTGAGCATACCTGGCCTCATAAGCCAACATAATGAAACTCAATGCTCCATTTCCTCATCTCTCTGCACATGTGCCACCCTTCCTGCCTCCACCTCTGGATGGATACTTTACCACTTGAGTGAACAATATTCAGAATCAGGGCCTTCATTTAGATGAGTCAATTCACTAATGGTATGAAATGTTGATTTTCCTGCAATCAGAAGTGGGTTTGATCCCAAGCCCTCAAACTCAAATCAGAAATTCTAATTTAAGCACAACAATAATGACTTCCATTTATATAGTCACATTTCTCCAGAAGTATTCCAAAGTGCTTTAACAATTATACATAAGCAGTTACATTGCCCGCCACTAAAACACAGTCATGTCTGGGGGAAAATGCAGTCACTGTTTAATAACAAACAGTAACATAACAAGAAATAAAGAAAAACACTTCGACAACTGCCACAGCCAAATGTGAGTGGTGGGAACAAGAGTAGCTTAAGAAGCCATATGTACCTCAAGTTGGGAATAAGCCAGGGGACCTTGTGGAAAGTCTGCATTTCTGTAAAACACGCTGTCTCATATTTAGTGCATTAGATGGTCTTCTATTAACTCTTCCAGTGTCAACCAGGCCCATTGTGTGCCACTGATGCATAAAAGTACCAACCAATATATTAGTCTATTAAACTGGAATATTTCCTGGAAATAATCCAACACACTGACTGCAGACCCCTTGTAAGAGTAGAGTTAAACTGATTCAAATGTTCTTTGATATAAAGAAAAAGGCCAGTATTTCTTAAATACTGACCCATACATTAATGGTTTTAGATTCACCAGGGAGTTTCATAATGTTCAGATTCATGGGGCTCCACATCAGACTTTCCAAATTGGATTATTCAAAAATAAGGGCCAAGGATCTGCATTTTAGCAAGCTTCCTAAGTAATACACAGGTCTGTGCTGACAAATCTGGATACCACTGGTCCAACTGGAATTAAAGTAACTTTGTGATCATGGGACATGAGGAATGAGGAATGGGAGAGATCATGAAAACGTGAACATTTAGGAAAACAGGAATTCCCCAAGGCTCTTTCTTCTTACCTGTGGTTAGGGCCTTGGCATCTAGGTCTTTGTGAGCCACAAAACCCTTCAAGGTATAAATTCAGGGTTTGCAAATGGAGAAGATTTCAGAGGTAGTGTAATCTTATACTCAAATTACAACATTGAGAACTGAGGGCAAAGAGGTCATGTGACTTGTCTAAGGCTATAATGGGCACTTTGTATACTTTGTAATCACCTTTCGTCCAAAACAGTACACTTCTGACCTGAGGGCCTGATCTGGAAATGCCAAATGGACTTTGGTTGCTTTCAGTAACTTTGTCCTTTTCTTCTCATTAACTAGCTAGTCCACCCCTAACAACAGCTTTACACCTCTTTCCTAACATTTTGATTCCTTTCCCATCTGTCTTTTTCCTCAAATTCACTTAAAACTGCTTTACTTAACATCCCCTTTGGTAACTGCAACCCATTTTGAATTCTCACCAAGGTAGGATGTCTTGCCAGGAAGCAAGGATGCAATAGCAGCCTGCAATGCAAGGAATATGACTTCCAAAATCTAGACAACTACGCTCTAGTCACAACTGGCATTAAGTTGATGGCCCAGGCACCATCTATTCATTTGCTCAATAATTATTTACTGAGCATCTACTATATCCTTGGCATTACTGGGTAGTTGTAGCAACACAACCACATTTTCTTTCCTTCTGGACATCACAGCCAATGAAAGAGATGAACATCAAACAGTTTTTTAAAAAGACACTGTGCTAAGAGGCATATAGGCAAAGGGAAAGCAGCTGTGGCACAAGCATATCCATGGAGGAAAGACACACACAACCTAGTTGGCAGTGTCAAGAAAGGATTCCTCAAGGAAGTGACACTGAAGTGGAGACCTAAGGGGTGAGCCAGAATCCGCCAGGCAGAGAGGAAGCATGAGGTAATGCTGCAGAGAGATCTAAAAACCAGAGGATGAGAGCTTGAGCAAGGAGAGGGCAGGAAATAGACCGAGAAAAGAAGCAAGTGTCCAGATGGTGGCACTGCGGTGTTCCTAGGTAAATCAAAGGTAACCCAACTTACCAACCACCCTGGTCATTCTTGGCATCAGGAGAGGTAATTTTTGAGAGAAGAATTTGCCAGGAGCCAAAATAACAGTAACTTTAACAGCAATGCAAACCAAAGACATTTTAACATGTTTTTTCCCCCCCCAAAAAACACTTTTTTTTGTATGTCTATACACACAATAGACATCATGTGTCAACCTGCTGTCTCCTCCTCTCCTTCAGAGAAAGGGAACTTCAAATGCCAAGGTTCCCAGCAGAAAATGACCAACTCACATTTAAACGGAATGAGGATGTGAGATCAACTGATTCTACTTTCCCTTTCCAAAGGAACCAGTCTTAAAACTTGAATTTGGGTGGGTACATACATGTGTGTAAGTGCTTGTCGTTCTTAATTTGTTATAGCATTTACTAAGTCTTACCAGTGACCACTCAGCACTTATGACCTGACTAAAGTCAGTCAGGGCCTGAGCCCCAGGGTCTCACAGCATTGCATCTCTATGTCCCCATGTTCCACAGGAACACCACCCCCACACAGGTCCCTTACTCGAGGGCTAAATGTTATCCTTATTGCAATACAGGTTCTGTCATCAGAAAATACCTGCTGCAAAGATTACCAGTTGGTAATCAAGTGTGTCCAATAACAGTTGTTGCAAAAGTGGTGCAATAATCAACTTCTGGTTTGATAAACTTAGGGTGATGAGAAAAAAATAATGGTTAAACCTCTGCTCAACCTCCTCATAAAGTGGTGACCACCAACAATACATGTTCTCTTTCAGATAGTTATTAGCTCTCATCTTTGAGAGAAAGAGCTTTTAAATATTTTGGTCATTAATAAACTACAAAATACCAATAGCTACAGAGCAAGCTGTTTTCCATTCAAGGAATCGAATAACTTTCCCCTTTCATTCAAAATGGTTTCCTCTTCGGCTTGGCTATACGAAAGCAAGATATTGTACCTTCTTAAGGCCCATTGGTGTAAGTCTTCAGATTTCCCATCTCACCTTCTCTACCACAGCCACATACACACAACCTTGTAAAAATGAACATTAGGAGACTTTTCAGGGATTTCTTTTATAAACACTCAATTTGGAAGAAGGGAAATCTGATGCATATTGAAAAAAGTGATCTCTGAAAAAACTAGATCTCCCAGAAAATCAAAGCCAAATGCACACAGAATTACATTCTTAACGCTCCCCTGTTTCCCTGAACTACCACTGGTCTCACTAACTAGACCTCAGAGAAGAAATTCCCCTACACTCAAGAACCAACTGCTGACATACAGGATCTCTGAGCTCTGCTGGGCTGTTTTAGGAAAGCATTCTTGATATTAACCTAATGAGTTAGAAAAGAAGACACTGAGCTTATCAATTAAATGCAGAGAATCAATTCCCAGTATTCATGAATACCCTCAGAGTATTACAGTAAATTAGTAGTAGAACAAAAGAGTCAATTCTTAATACCTGTAGCAGTTCTGCTTGAGCCATGACTCACAAACAAGCTATCCTACTCTGATCCTCTTCCCTAATCCTCCAAGAACATCTTCCTCTAATGAAGTAAATCCGTAACACTAACCAATCACTATCACTTTGCTACTTTGCTAATGTCCAACCCCAAGTTTAGTTCTATTGGATTTTTATTTAGTCTGTAGACTAGATCATCTAGCATACATTAATGAATTTCTTTTAAAGAAAAATAGCCCTGGCTAGTGTGGCTCAATGGATTGAGCACCTGCCTGTGAACCTAAGGGTCACTTGTTCAATTCCCAGACAGGGCACATGCCTGGGTTGGGGCCAGGGCCAGGTCCCCAGCAGGGGGAGTGCAAGAGGCAACCACACTTTGATGTTTTTCTCCCTGTCTTTCTCCCTCCCTTCCCTTCTCTCGAAAAATAAATAAATAAAATCTCTAAAAGAAAAACCTTTTACTTAAATGTTCTTTCCCTTTTGAACTATTGCCTGAAAAAACATTCCAGTGGCTATTAAAACTTGTCAAAGGAGTTTACAATGATGATTTTAGCATAGGTATAATCATTTTGAATCTCAGTTCACAGCTCCAACTGTTTAACACTTACCTCTGATGTATACTTCCTTTAGGTAGTTTAGAATAAAATGACCACTTGATAAGTCATGTTGAAACCCAATGTAAATTAATGTTTAAAGCAATGATACTCACAGACCCAGGAGACAGAAATAGCATCTCATAGAGAGTAAGGGGCCCACTGCTCCATGCATATCCTCCCACCAACTCCAACCATCACAACTATTATGTAAAAGGAACTGCTAAAGGAAGTTCTCACTCATCCAGTCTTATATTAGACTAAAAAAGACCCCAAATCATGAGATTTGGAGGTGAAATCTTACAGAGACAGAGAAAGTTGAGTATCTTTGTAATTTCGTATCACATAAAAACTAACACTTTTCTCTAAAATATATAATGTGGACTCAAGTGAGAAAGTCCCAGATCCTCAAGTCAGAAATCCATGGATCAAATCTGACGCTGCCACTACCTCAAGTGCATGATCTTGGGCAAGCAACTTAATCTTCCTGGACCACAGTGTCACCATAGGTACATTATTGATAATAACAGATTTTATGATTGAAAATACTATGAAAGTGAATGTACACTGTAAGGCTCTCTAAAATTTTTAATTAGAAGTTGGGTAAGTTAGCTGAGTCGTTTGTTACATCTTCATAAACTCCTTGCTGTGTACAATGTAGATATAACTTTCTACTGTCTAATAATTTCAAAATGTGCTTAGCAATTCTGGTCCCACAATGTACTCAAGGATCATTATACACACATTTTAAATTTAACATTATCCAGCAATGACAATGGTTCTGATTGTGGAAAGACCTTCTGAGTTATGGAAATGAGAAAAGTCCAGGGCAACGGGAATGGATGGAGGAGAGGTAACAGGAACGGTGTTTGGAGAGCCAGGTGCAGTACCAGGTCAATGACTGCCAGCCACCATAAGTAGATTGGATTCATGTGTAATAAGGAGGTTAAAATGAAAGAATAATGTGAACTTATTTACATTAAAAAAATTGGCTGCGACATTAGGATTGCAGCAGACAGATTAAAGAGAGAAAGGTTAAAGGGAAAGAAGTCCATTAAGAAGCTATTTTAATTAGGCAATGGCTAGGCCATGGTGGTGGTAGGTGAGGAAGAATGTACAGGTACACAGGTACCTTCTGAAATTAGAATGTGAAGAAGATAAAAGAATGGAGTGGTGGTCAAGGTGACATGGGTAACTAGAAAATAAACTCCTAGACAAACACTTTCCCCCAAACTTCAATCGAGTTCAAGTCCACCTGGCTAGCTCCCATTCCACTTCTCTATTTTCACAAAGCAGCTCTCCGTCCTGATGTGCCCCTTCTCAGAATGGCTCCAGTATGTAATGCTGGCCTCACCTGAATGCTTCTTGGCAATTTACCTAGTACGCCAGTTAAGCAGTTCTAGTATTTAGTGCCCATTAATTAGATTACAAACGACAGGAAAGCAGGAAATAGTTAAATATGTGTCACATACACTTGCAAAAGCTGACATTCAAAACTATCTGTGTGATGTGATATACTACTGAAAATTTATCTAGAGCACTTGATTTATTTTTCTTTCCTAAAAGTGGAAAGAGATGTTTTTTTTTACCCTGTTGCCCCATGTGGAGGGGATGAGGGGTGAAGGGCCAAGGAGGTGAAATTCAAACCTACTTGTGAAATGTAAATAGCTTCATTCGCTAATGGCCTTGAAAGCCTTGTAATTAAAGCAAACTGGCAAAGTAAACAGACAATTAGCTTGTCCTTTTTGGGTGTAAACAGAAGGAGAATTCAAACATCCCCTGGAAAAACTCTGGTATAGAGACCGCCTTCTGGGCAGGGTTTTATTCATCCCCTTTATTGTTATAAGAGAACAGTGCCAGATGTTTATCCTACGGAAGACTGCAGGAATGAATGAAACAAGGAATGAATGAATGTTCTCCACCCTTGCATTCATCATGGCCTGAGAACCGTTCACATAGATTTCCTAGTCTGCACGAATGCAGATGCATTGGCTCAACAACTTTGAAATGAGGTATGCTTGAATGCATACATTTGTGTTCGTCTCTACTCCCACACACAAAAATACATCAGCAAGCCAGAGGCTCAGTGTTTAAATCTGAAATGATGTGGTGCTAGCTGGGCCACGGTTTATTTTCAAACATGCTGCCTCTGCAGAATGCTGGGTAATGATGATGAAAGCCCTTTCAGAATAATTACAATCCAATCATTGAGCACCGAGCCCCTTCGGAAGCTCACTGTCACTTGTTCTGCTCCTTAGAAATTAACGCCTCTTGCCACAGTAAGGAAAGTACTGCTGCAGTAACACACCGTTGTGTATTCCAATAATGAGAATTTGAATGATGAAGTGTGATAGCATCAGCTGGCCTTGGCTCATCCATATTAATAATTGACTGTTGTAATCTGTCTTCACCCCTCCCTGGATTCTTTTTTTTTTTTTTCTCCCCAGCTATTTTTTTTTCCTTAAGGGCAAAGTATTTTTCTTCTGCAGTCTATAGAAATTTACCTTAATAGTGCTTTATTCATTTCAAGATTATAAGTTTGTACTTGGTCCCACACCTTATTTTTATTTAAAATTAGGGTAGACATAGCTAAACCAAAGTTCCCCAGATCCACAGTTTACTGAAATTTTCTATAATTTACATTGAGTGTAAGATAATCTACATTGAGTGCCAAGAGTCTCTTGTGGATTTCCTACTTTATTTATGCCAAAAGGAACTTTCCCTGCTCTTTTACTGGCCTGAGACTTGAACAATTGCAGCAGAAGTCTCTTTGTCTGAGAGAACACAGTCCTTTCCACCCTACTGCCAATTTAGCTAAATCCAACTGTCTTTCAGCCTATCGACCATCCCTAAATGGGAGAGAAAAGAGAAGAGAACACCAATTCCTATCATGACAGCCAAACATTGTAGCAATACTGTCAAATTGTGAATAAGTGAGCCTTTTAAAGAACTCATGGCAAAGACATTTGGTCATGCTAACAAGTGGGTGGACCCAGAGGACGTTTAGTAGGGTGTTTTTTATAAGCTGAGCTTTGTAGTTTGAACCTGAAGGGGCTGCTGCATACAAGGGGAGATTTGGAACAGGTAGTAGACAAGATGAATCCTGGACATCTCCCGCCTGCCTCTGCATCAAGCACAGAAGCTCCACTTAATCCATTTTATTTATTGATCCATAAAACATATTTGAAACAAATGGCTCTGCAGCTTAAAAGGAGCAACCCCTGTCTGGGGCACAGAACTTGATTTTGGACACAAGTCCTGATGTACTATAGCATCTCCTTGCTGTCTGACCTTGGAAACTATATCTAACCTCTATATCGGAGGAAGATGTTAACCCCCAATGGCATACCCAACTCTAAGAGAGGTAAAATCTGCTTGATATCTATAACTGTATCCATATCTAACTCGGATCTTTTCAGTAATTTTCCCCTTGGACACCAGATAGAGACATGGGGCTCCATTCACGCCACTCATGTTTTTACTTCAAAATCAATTTATCAGTAGATGTCCATGGACACCCATCTGAAATAACATGACCCTGTGACCCTGTAGCCCTTTACCTTGATTTACTTACCTTCAGAGCACCTGACTTTCTACACATTAATATTTTTTATTGGTTCATTGTTCTCTTCTCCCACTTTCATGTGAGCTCTAGGAGATCAGGGACTTGTCCTTTTTATGGCTTTATCGACAGGGCTGGAATAGTGTCTGTCACATAATAGATATTCAATACATGTTTGTTGAATGAATACATGAGAACCTCTTATTCCAGACATTTTTTGAAGTGGTTATTACCAAATAAATTTTAAAAACAGAAAAAGTGTCTTAAAACATCCTGAGGAGTCCTGGATTCTCCTACTGGTGTTATTGTTAGTCCACTGGATGGCATCTGGTTAATTAGTTTATCTCTTTGGACCTGTTGGGACATACTTTCATCAAGGAAGTGTTGAGATTATATGATTATGATTATGATTATAATGAAGTAAATTCCATTATCTTTGTCTTTGCTTTTTCATGTCCTGTGTAATCCTCTCAAATGTGGGCAAAACCTGACACAATTTCTAACCCATAGAATATAGCAAAAGTAACAGAGTGTACATAACTATGTTACATGAGATTATCATGGCAATCTAATTAGAAGACACCCTCCCTTGCTGGCTTTAAGGAGACTTGTATGACAAAGATTAAGGTCCGCTTTCAGATCCACAGGCAGTGAAAACCTGAAGCCCTTTCTCCCACAACGTCCTGAATGGTGCCGACAACCACGTGGGTTTGAGTCTGGACCTTTCTTCCGTGGAGTCATATATGAGACCACAACCCCAACCAAGACCTTGACTGTAGCCTCATAAGATAGATCTGAAGGAGAGGATCCAGTTAAAACATTCTGAACTTTTAACTCACAAAAAATATACATAATAAATGTATGTGGCTTTGAGTCACTACATTTCCAGTAACGTTGCTATGCAACAACAGATAAGCAATACAAAGGTGAAATATGCCTTTTGCTTAATGGCAGGTTTATCAAATGTGCTGAGCCTAATGTCTGTGGAGCACAAGGGGCTAATCACACCTCTGCAGTCAGGGATTCTGATTTTTCAGAGATCACTAAAGGTGGACATTAAGACAAACACACAAAACAATAACCAATGCTTCACTTGGTTAGATATTTTCCTCATCACACTCTTGCTCTTCTGTTTTTACTTTCAGGCCCTTCTATCTGTCCTCTCCCACGTTTATTTCCCCAGATATCAGTCCTCCATCAGTTTTTTTCTCTTCAGTTTAACAAAACAAATCATATTGTGTGAACATGTCCTTTGCAAACTGCTTGCCATTGTGAACACTATCTAAACCGATCTTGTCAGAACTCGACATGGTCTTTTCACAAATGCTGGCTTGACAAAACATAAACCAGTAAGTAATTACAATCTAGCCATTGAAAAAGTCACCCTTAATTAGTCTACATAGATGGAGCCATTAGAAAGATCAGAAGTAGTAACAATGTACAAAATGTCCATTCTCTCTACAGCTGTCACACAGAGCATGTCTCAGAAACCCCCGATACATTGGGGAGAAGTCCAGTCAGAAGATAACGTAGATGCCTTTCTGTCTTTGAAACAGGAAACTTCTCTGGTTGAAGATATTTTCCCCCCATAATTAAGCACATAAATCTTACCAATAGCGAGGTGATAGAGATATGCATAGGCTTAGAGACACATGCTTATTTAATATGTCCAGGAAGTCAGATGCAGAATAATCAGAAGGCATCAGAAAGAGAAATTACATATTTTGGATGGGAGGAGGTCTTGGATGGACCACGGGGTAAGCAAGCTGTCTAAAAGTGTGAGAAAAGCAGGGCTTTTTAAAAATCAGTTAATCTCTTTAAGCTTCCTTTCTTGTGTCTTTAAGTTTGAGTACGTTCAGAATCACATATAGTAGATACCAAGCTAGTCCTCTTCATCCAACCTAACTTAACCAACAGAGGACTTATTCCCTTTGAGGGGGAAGAGAGGGGAAAAGAGCACCACCTTCACTTTGTTCAGGGGCTCCCTCTAAATAAATTTCTTTGGTGAGATAGGTTTTTATCCTTCTTTCAATCTTTGACCTCTTTTAACAATTTTTCCTCATCTGTTTCTTCCTTTGCTTATTGGAGTCCCTTAGAATGAATGATCCCAGCAGTTCTAAGTTCTAATCTCTGTTTTTCCAGCATCTTGTGACTTATTTAAACCAGCTAACATCTCCAAGTCTCAGTTTCCTAGCCTTTTCCTAAGTCCTTAAACTAGAGAAAGATACAGCTTGCCTCTATAACAGAAGCTTCCCAAGACTCTCAGCAGCTTACCAAAATAAGAAGTTTATTTCTTGTTCACCTAATTGATGGTTAGGGTATCTGGTGGTTAAAGTTTTACACGTGGCTCAGTTATAAAATTCCTATTATTCCGTATTTCTGCCAACTCTCAGGGTTTCCGAAGAGAAAAGAAAAAGTAGTAGCCCTCACACTTCTTAATCATTTCAATCAAGGTGTGATACCCATCAGTTCTGCTCAAATTCTGTTAGTGGGAATGAGGTGCATGGCCAACAAGATTCAAGAAGGGCTGAAAAATAATTCTAAGCAGAGCAGCCATTTCTACCAGCAATCTGTACTGTGGAAAAGAAATGCATATCTTTGATGAGCAATTAATCATCTGTTCCAGAGGGATGATCTCAGATGCTTCTTCCA
>VMDR010022454.1:0-16203 GCA_007922815.1 Macrotus californicus | reverse complement strand
TATTATAACATTGTTCTTCTCACAAGAAGTTACCCTTACTTGTCATTTATGATATAAAACTATAAAATATAAATATATTAACCTAATAAAAAAGTGATTTTGGAAAAATAAATAGCTCTATCAAAAGATATGCAAGAATATCTGAATAAATGTAGAGACAAACCATGTTCATGGTTGGGGCCATTTAACACTTAAAAAATATCAAATTTTCCTAAATTGAATAAGCAATGCATGGAACTCCAATCAAAACTTCTCTAGAGAAACTGGAAACACTGGGTCCAAAAAATAGTTTGAAAATAAAAGTCCATGAGTAACTGACAATTTTGGAAAAGCAGAGCAAAAGTTAATATTTGCTCTACTGCATATTACTATAGAAGCACAAAGAAAACAGTGAGACCTGTGACAGGGTCAGACAGACAGCTCAGTGGGACAGGTGAAACAGTCACATGGAATATAGTATAGATTTGAAGTGACTGTTCCAGTTTGCATGAGGGAGTTCCACTTTATGCCTATTTGCCTAGCAAAATTTCAAAAAATGTCCTCTGTTACTCTCAAGTCTCTCCCAGTTTAGATTATAAATTATATGATATTCTTACATATAATATATTGACATAGTAATTTAGTAGAAGGAAGATGGATATTTTTTAGCATATAGCATTATCAAAAGTGGCTTAAAAGGGGAAAAATTGTGGAGCATGTATAAAGGACCCATGGTAATGGACAACAGGGTGGGGACTGACTCATGGAGCGGGGATTGAGGGAACAGGAGGGAATGAGGAAAGACTGGGACAACTATAATTGCACAACAGTAAAAAAATTGTTAAATTTATAATACATTAAACAGTTAAATGTTCAGATAAATTATAAACCAGTAGGAAAATAATGGAAAACAGCTGGGTGACTTTGGGGTGGGAGATTATTTCTTGAGCCATGCCAAAAAAGTCTAAACCATAATGGGAAAAATGGATGAATCTGACTACATAAAAATTAAGAATTTCTGTTCAATGGAAGATATTGTACACTAAGGTAACAGATGGAGGACAGGCTGGGAGAATATAATTACAACATTTAAAACTGACAAGGGATTAATATCTAAAATAATTAAGCAATTTCTGCAAATCAACAAGAAAAAGAAGATTTGGCAAAGAACATGAATAGGCAATTCACAGAAGGGGAAACCCAGATTCCCGACATGCTCATGACTAGATCCTCAACATCACAAGTAATCAGAGAGAGATAAATTAAAGCCACAATGAGACTAATTTCACACCCATCAAATTTGTAAAGTTACAAAGCCAGGAGATACCATTGTTGGCACAGATGTGGGACAATGAGACTCCTCGTGCACTGCTAGTGGGAATGTAAACTGGTGAGCCATTCTGGAGAGCAATCTGTCCTGAAATTGAGTGTATGTGTATCCCATGACCCAGAAATTTTCCCCCTCATCTATACCCTAGAGAAACTTACACAGGGTGCTAGGTGACAGATGCAGGAGAGTCAGAGCATTGTAGCTTAGGTAGGGAGATAATGCTCTGTGGAAACATCCAGAGAAAAAGAGAGCACAATAAAGCCAGAGCTGCTTCTGTGTCTGCAGGCTTGTACTCCTTGCTGAATCTTCCCCATGTAGAAGGCAATGATCGCCCACTTCCACCTCTGTCCTTGGGCACTGTCCAGGTCCAGGCACTGCCATCCCTGGCTCTCTCTACAATTTTCAATGCCATATTAGGAACGACCTATGAAGTTAAATGCATGAAAAGTGTTAGGAATTCATTGGAGCACTTAGAAAAGTGGATGTTACTACAGGATGGGAGTCATTCTTAACCAAAGGGAAAAGTGGCAGAATATGGGGTTCAGTGACAGCCAAATAGGAAATCTAGGACATCACTGAGTGAGGACATGTAGAGGTTTCATGGAAGTTTGGAGACACCTTTTGCTCTTTCCCCTCACACAGTGAAAGGAAAGCAATTCCATAAGTGGATATGGCAGTAAAAACATGTACCAAGACCCACAATGTTTTCATAATTTTAGCATAATTCTAGTTTTGAACATTAAGTTATTAATAGAGGATGTCCACTTGTTTCCCTGTCATTTCCAGGAAGTCAGGAAAACGGGTAAAGCTTGCCCTGATCCAGAGGCCACCTCAGAAAGATCATTCTCAAGTATCTCTCTCCCTCATCCCAAGATTTTCTGAGCCTTCAAAGAACCACAGAACCTTAGAGCTGAAATAGCTTCCCAAAAGTTAACTAATATAACTTTAGCCAGCCATGGAACTTTCTCTACAAAAGCATCCATTCCCTAATAAATCAGCTTCAAGAGTCTATTGAAACCAGGTCATGGATCCATTACTTTAAGATACATCACCCCATCCTTAAGAAACCTGTGTAAGAAAGCTGCCTCCTTTCCAGTCATAGCCTCTGGGGTCAGATTATAACTCTTGGACCTTGCCCCCCACTCCATGAAACTCAGAGTCCTTATAAACCTTGTCTTCTCCAGGCTGTCCTCATTGTGGTGGATGAATGAAGTTGTTTTTCATGAACATGGATTAATTTTAATGAAAATTAAATAGGCTTTTCTCCCCCCTTAGAAATAAAAAGGAAATACTGGACTTCTAGTTCTTGATAACCATGCCTTCAATTATTTTCAGTTGTCTCCACAGGGACACCTATTGATGAGCACATAAGCCCCCTCAATCTTGGTTGCCAAAGTATCTGTTTCCCTGGTCATTTCATCACTGTCACTGCTCCTTGTGTGCTCAGTGGGCGTTGCCAAAAGAGTTATAGCAAGGCATCTGTCTTCTCTTGCTCTCTTAATCCCACCTCAGGCCACTGCTTTGCTTCCTGTTGGGGCTAAGGCCCTTGGCATCTTCCAGTGGAATCACAAGGCCATTTAGTCCACCATTAAGGACACTGCTGTGCCTCTCTGCTGACACTGGTGCCACTGCTGCTAACTCTGTGAAACAGGCAAAAAAAAGCTCTTTCTCTCACCTTCATGCCATTGTCTGCAACAGCAGTCCCACAGTGGTGTGACACCTTATTTCCACAACTTGAAAGAGATAATGGGTGAAAACACCCTACATTCAGGCTTCAGTGGTAGGTTTTCTTTCCCCAGGATTTGGGCAAAAGTCCCTAGGGACTGAGCTGGGTGGAATATAAGGGAGAGACATGGGTGGTTCTCAGTATTATTCCTCCTCTCCAGCTCAGGGGCAGTTTCAGGCATCTCTACCTGGGCTTTGACAACTGTTTCTTAGACTATTTCCCAGGAGACTCCTCAGGTCTGTCCAGTTCTAAGTACTCCTTCTGCAGGTCCCCCAGGCTTCCTCAGACTTGTCTCAATTCCAGAGCACCTTGCAGATTGCACGGAGATCCCTTTTCACTTTATCTGGATAACATCACAGCTCTAGATGGATGGAAGAAAACAGAACAAGGGAATACTTGCCGTGCAGACAAGCCACAGCCATGTACAGATAGCCTATGCTCCTCTACATCCTCTCTCTGCCTTCTCCCCTCTTTTTTGTTCTTCTCTTAGTTAAGGAGGAGTCCACCTCGCCCTAGAAAATGGATAATTTCACAGTCTGGATTCTCACTTGGCATGGTCCTTACAGTCTTTAAACT
Organism: Macrotus californicus; assembly: GCA_007922815.1. NCBI lineage: Eukaryota > Metazoa > Chordata > Mammalia > Chiroptera > Phyllostomidae > Macrotus > Macrotus californicus. The sequence continues at coordinate 12,592 of VMDR010022454.1, read as the reverse complement.
CACTACTGGGCTGAAGATAATGAACCAATAGTGGGTTGAGTTACCAGGTACCAGGAAAAACAGAGCATTGCAGTGAAGAATTTGAAATAAGAGTTTCAGGTTTGAATCCCAACTCTATCCCTTTCTGGTTGAGGGACATGGTTAAATTGCTCAACCACTCTCAGTCTCAGTTTCCTTATCTGTGAAGTGAGAATGACAATCATACCTATTTCATAGGACTATTGTGAGGATTACATTATGGTAGTGTATACCCTATAGCATCTCATACGTGGGGGATAGTACTGTTACTAATTATGGAGCAAACCAAAATCACACTCAAGGCATGGCTGAGGTGATCATGGCTTCAACTGCCACCCTCAAGCGGGGAGGTGGAAGCTTCCTGGTCTGAGACACTCACTTAGATGACAGGAATTTTCTGCCCTATTACCTGGCGGCGGGGCCCTCTAGTGGCAGAAGAGGGTATAATTTCTTTTGGACTGCCTGAGCTTTGATCTGCCTTCAAATGGGAGAAGAACCCAGCTGATTCAGCACCTGTCCTGCAAAGAGCCCTCAGGTTTGCACACTGAGCCATTTTGGCCCTTTTGATGCAGGTCTGTATCTCCTTAGGACACTGAATGTCAAAATATAAAACGAGGCATACATCTCAAGCCTAATAATTTAGATTCCAATGTAAAAATCCACTTCCCTTCTTCCCCAACCTTGGTTCCTTCTGCGCAGTTAATGGTAACTTTAGGGGCCTGTTTCTGAGCCAGTGGGGTACTCCATAAACAAATGTAGATGTGAATTAAGTCACTGGCTGGATATCAGGACTGATTAAGTCATTAAGAGGCCCTAAGTATTGAAAAATTATAACATTTTCAATTTAGAAATTGGAAAAACAATCGAAGTCATAAAATAAATATCAGAAAGTTGAAGGAAGATGAGCTTTTTACCATGATAGTAACTTTAATCTATTTTTTGAACTGTCAAGAATAAATTTCTTCCCCGACTCTCTGTTTTTAGGTAGCATTCACTTTTCTACTGCTTCAGCATGAGCTTTACTTCCCTTTGGGTCACCCATGTCTACTAGACATGAGGAATTTTTAAGTCAAAGGTGAATAAAAATATTGGTGATATTTTTCATCTATAATTTGTTTCACTATTTATAGATTGCTTAGATAGTTGCTGCATCTTAAAAATTTCACATTAACCCTGGTCCATTTGAGATTTAAAAAAATGGGTGTTGACTAAAGGACAAGAGGAAGGTGACACCTTATTTCTGCAGATGAGCAAACAGAGTCCTGGAGACGTTATGTAAATCACTAGGCTGGCCGCGTCAGAGCTGGCCCTCAGGTCCAGGTTTCCTGACTACTTCTTTACACTATATCTGAAATGACTGGGGCACACCCGATGATCCTGCTGAAAATACACTCAGTCTTGCTTGAAGAAGTGTGTGCAACAAAATAGAAAATGAGATGATTTCTTTAAGCATTAAGATAAAGCATCATATCACATTATGTAATCTGCTGCTGGAAGGACACTTGTGTTACAGATGAGAAAGCAGATTCCAGAACAAGGAGAGTTGCTTGAGTGAGATGCATGGTGGCTCATCAGTAAAACTGGTGCTGGAACCTGGTCTTGGCCCAAAGACCCCCATGAACAAGCCGGAGTAGGCCTGGTCCCCGTCAGCACTTGGGACTAGTAACATTAACTATACTGTTCATCCATTGTTAAGTCTCTAATATTTGGTAAAGCAAAGGAGAATACTGTGATATCTACTAACAATAAGGCTCTTCTACATTCACCCAGCTTCTAAAGTCACAAGTATATGGGTCCTGTTCGGAAAACAGAAGAAAGTATATACAGACTAAATCCAAACCAAGACATAAGGTATATTTGAAGCACAAAACACTGACTTGAACATAATTCCTAGTTGTGTCTGAGTTTTTGTGAAAAAGACATTCCTTTTTTGAGGGAAAAATATAGAGAGGATAAAATGGAGCCAAAAGAAGGTACCGCAACAACCCTGAGACTGGGAATTAGGGGTGTTATGCTCTTCGGTCTCCATTCCTACACTTCTCATTGGCTTTCTTTGTGACCTGGTACAAGCAATTTCTTTCTAAGCCTCAGTTTTTCCATCTGCCAAAATAACAAGTTGGACCACATATCACACAGGCCCTTTATAGGACTTGACCTTCTGTGACATTAAGTGTTCTCTTTATTTTTCATATTTTCACCCTAGGTGAAAGAACAATTTGTTGATTTACTAAGAAGCAGTCCATCACTGAAGTCAGTCCTCTGCTAAGCCCGTTGAAGTTTTTTGGGCGACAACTGCCTCCAGGGACTGGCTTGTGTATATTGAGAGCCTGCCATTTACCACCTCAATTTTGGGCTGGAATGGCACTGGAATTCTGTGACGCCCACTCTTTTGAATTGGAGAAGGGCACAGTGACATTGGCATTTCTGCTTGGGGCTAGTGGTTGAATCACCCTTTAAAACTAGTAGTTGGGTTGTGATCCAAAGGTGGCTACTAACTGGAGCCAAAAGTTTCCACAAGGATGTCATTAAGAGAAGTGACTTTCATTACCAGAGGAGAAAGCCGTCTCTCTCCTGATCCTAAGGTCTACGAATGACGAGCGCCATCTACAGCATTTGAGCTATACCCAGTAGTGGAGACTTAACACAAGGAGCTTATTTTTCTTTCATGTCTCATTTTTCTTCTAATAATCCAATATCAATGTTTTACTGGTATCTATGTCTCCTATAAATAGTAGGCACAAAGCAGATATCAGGAAATGTTTGATAAAAAAATGAATCTTGATGTCTAAAATCAGCCCATCTCCTCAAAGAATTAACAGTAAAGAAAGAAAGGAGACATACATAAATTAATAATACAAGATAGCCTGTGACCTGTGTGATAAGAAGAGGATAAGTCAAGTATTAGGGGAATTTCGGAGCTGGAGAGATTAGATGGGACGCCATGAAAAAAAGAAAAAGGAATTTGAGCTGACCCTTTGAAAGACATGGATATTTTTCATATGTAAGGATGGTAAAGAGTAGTGAGAGTACCCGGGTTAAGAAGGGCATAAGCAGGTCTTTTACTTCCTTGGTTAAATTTATTTCTAGGTCCTTTATTTTTCTTGTTGCTATAGTAAATGGGAATTTTCCCCTAGTTACTCTTTCTGATATTTCATGGTTGCTGTACAAAAATGACATCAATTTTTTGAATATTGACTTTGTATCCTGCTATTTTGCCAAATTCACTTATTAGGTCGAGTAGTGTTTTGGTGGAGTCTATAGGGTTTTCAATGTACACTATCATGTCATCTGCAAATAGTGACAGTTTTACTTCCTCCCTTCCAATTTGGATGCATTGTATTTCTTTTTCTTGTCTGATTGCTGTGGTATAAGCCAGGCAATGAAAAACAAATACCATATAATCTCACCTATAAGAGAAATCTAATGAACAAAATCAACTAATGAACAAAATAGAACCACAGGCATGGAAACATGGAACAGACTGAAAATGACCAGAGGAGAAGGGAGAGGGGGATAATGGTGGAAAGAAGGGGAAGGGACTAGTCAAAGACCATATGTGAATGAACCACAGACATGGACAACAGTGTGGGAATTGACTGTGGGAGAGAGGGGTGGGATGGGTGGAGAAAGGCAAAGGGGGAAAAATTGGGACAATTATAATAGAATAACAATAAAAAATGATTAAAAAAAGGAAGAACATAAGCAAAGGCAGGAAATAAATATTGTGTGTAGAGAAGAGCCATGGTCTAGAATACATGAAGTAGGGAAAAAGTTTTGAAAGGTAAGTTGATGATATTCTTGTCAAGAAACCAGAATGACAAACTCTTTGGGCTTAAGTAGAAAATAAAGGACCACCAGATATTTTCAGCAGGAGCATGATATGATCAGGGCAAAGAATTAGAGGTTGATTTATTTCAACCTATAATAAATGTGTACCATGTATAGGCCACAATATTATATTTTATGTCAAAGTGTGAATCGTTCTTTGAAAGTGTAACACTCATCCTAGGTTAAGAAAATAAACTCTTTCAGGCTATCAGGGTCATTAATACTCCTGGAAAAGGACCTAATGAAGCTCTTCTATCCTGGAAGATCTAATTTATCTAGCATAAGCAGAAATGTGCCCTAGAGAGTTTATTTAACCATGCCCTGAGTTGGCTAAGGTCTATTTTTAATCAATGCTCATATGTATATATTTTAAGCAGCACACTAAACATCCTGTGTGGCAAGCATGATATTTCAGTTCTAAGAACAGTTAAGAACTTCCCAAATGCATATGATTTTATTTTCAGCATTAATACAATCTAGTTGACAACTGCATAGCACTCTATTGCAAGAATTACTCTAGATTCATCTATATCCTGGTCCAATTTCCATTTCATTTGCATGAGTGAATGACTTGTGTAATTTCTCTTCATCACTAAAGGAAAAGAAAGACCATAGATCTCAGAAAAGTTCTTCTAAATAATAAGACCAGGATTTATACATTTTATGGTATAAGTGCAAAAGAGCACAGCTATTGGAATTAGGTGTTTGGATGAAATTTTGACTGTGTCAATTATTAGTAGTGATACTAAAACAGGATAATTGACCTCTCTAAACTTCAGTTTTTAATCGGTAAAATGGGGAAAATATCTGAATAGTGCATGGAATAGAAGCTGGCACAGAATATCCATGAAACTGTAGCTATTTTAATCATCATAATTGTCTGGTCTGCGGCTCAGGATTGTTGCAAAAATCCAATGATTGAATATGTGAGGCAGAGCTAGCTATTTCTCTGGGAAGTATCTAGGAAAATTTTCCTGGCCTGAGTTGAAAGGGATCATTATGCAAGGAATTCTTTAAGTCAAAAACCCAGCAGAGAAATACAGTGAAAGGGGAATGACTCATCTGACCAACCAGGGAAAAATTGAAAGATTATGTAACAGAAACATCACAACAGGGTTTTCAAGCTTCTCTACAAGATTTACTGGTTTCCTTTATACAAAGTTTTAGAATTAAAGATATTTCCATTATGTGTTTCCTGTAGTGGAAGTAGCACAGAGAAGGTAATTTTTGTTTTATGGCTATTAGTCAACTATTTCAACTACTTCCCTCACCACCACCTTAGACTATCATTAAGAAAAGCTGATACACAAAGCATGACTTTTTGCTGAACCCAGAGAGGAAGAGGAAAAGTATTGGAATCAGTAGGATGGAAGTCTAAGGTGGAAGATGATCTTGGAATCCAAACAGCTCTCTTTCTTTTCTTTTCTTTTTTTTCTTTCTTTTCTTTTTTTTCTTTCTTTTCTTTTCTTTTTTTTCTTTCTTTTCTTTTCTTTTTTCTTTTCTTTTTTTCTTTTCTCTTTTCTCTTTTCTTTCTTTCTTTCTTTCTTTCTTTCTTTCTTTCTTTCTTTCTTTCTTTCTTTCTTTCTTTCTTTCTTTCTTTCTTTCTTTCTTTCTTTCTTTCTTTCTTTCTTTCTTTCTTTCTTTCTTTCTTTCTTTCAATAAAGATGTGGCTCTTCCTGTTAAAACCAAGGAAAAAGATGCTGTAAAAATTGATATCCAAGTAAGAGATTTACCATGAGTAGTACCAAGATATGTGTATGTGTATATATACTCTTTTAAAAAAATATCTATTTGCTCTAATGAAATTAGTCTTTAAAATGAAACCACACTTGGCATGGAGTAACATAGTTCCTCTGTGACTAAACAAAAAGTTTTGTGTATGGACACTTAGACCAGAAATAGGAGGTGCTTTTCCAAGGCTACCACGTAGCTATGGGATGACACCTCCTTACTCCCACTCTAAAGGCATTGCTGCCACAAGAGGCTACCTTACTTCTAGTGTCATCTCACATTCCATCTTCTTTCTAAAAACTCTGTCATATTTCTTAACAGGTTGGGTCCCTGATGGAGACCCTGAGGCAAGAATTCATGTGCAAGCCAGTTTTAAGGAAGTGTTCCCAGGGACAATTAGAAGGGCAGGCAGCAGGAAAATGGGACCCAAAAGAGGAGACCAAGCTGGGGTACTTCATGCCTACTTTCATTATTGTTTTATCAGGGATATTCTTGCTGTGTTTTTCTCCTTTACCCTTATTTGAGTGTGACTCCTCAGCAAAAAGCTGGGCCCAATAAATAAGCCTCAGTGAATGTTGCATACATGAATGAATAGAGCTTCAAACCTTCCAGATGAAGTAATCTTTCTCTCCTATGAACCCTCTGTGATTACATCATTTTCCTTTGAATCATAGTTATTTATTTGTGTGTGCTAAATCCCCTGATGGTTTATAAGCAACTTGTGGTCAAGAATCATGTTAGATTCCTCATGACAGAACTTAGTACAGATTGGTAGGGGCTCACTGCATGCTAATTGGAATGGTGGAAATAATCTACCAGTACCAACAGATGACCAGCTTAAATACACAGTCCTGGACCAGAGTGAGACTTATAGTTCTCATTGTTGTTCACACTCACTCCTTTGGGACACACTGTCTGGGGCTACTAATCAAAGTGATGGCAGATCCTTTGAAAAGCATCAGTGATATGTGAATATCAAAGATGTATAATCCCAAGTGCCTGATGTGTTTTACCCCCACTCCTTCTTTTCTCTTCCAGTGGTATCTTGAATTTTCCCCCTCCCAATGGGGTTAATTTTTAAAGTGTAAGAATTAATCACTCTTACTTCCTCCTTGAAGCATTGCTAAATTAAGAGCTTGGCATCACATCTATCATGCTTTCTCTAAGCTCTCCAAGGCCCATTAGGATTGGGGAGTTGCTGGGAACACAGTACAGGCTAAGTAAGAAAATATTCCTCGGGAGTCAGTGAGTGAATCAAAAAATGTTCCATCTGCAGTGGCATTCGAGGCCCTAGGCTTTTTACTGTTTGTCTTGCCAGCACATGATGTATGCTTCAGCCATGAGGCACTTGCTTGTGTTTGCACTGGTACCACGTCTCTCCAGGTCGTGTTCATTAAAGGGGAAAATATCCCCATTGTAACAGGAAAGAGATTTTTGGATAGGAAATCATTTTGTAAACCTCCAGCAATTTTATTTTGTCTAGACAGAAGACAAAAAAAATGAGGGAAAATCCTCAGACATGATAATAAGATGGTGCATGCAAGAGGGTTGCCATGATTTCTTTCTTTCTTTCTTTCTTTCTTTCTTTCTTTCTTTCTTTCTTTCTTTCTTTCTTTCTTTCTTTCTTTCTTTCTTTCTTTCTTTCTTTCTTTCTCTTTTCTTTCTTTCTCTCTCTCTCTCTCTCTCTCTCTCTCTCTCCCTTCCTCCCTCCCTTCCTTCCTTCCCTTCCCTTCCCTATACATTCTGTGTCCTCATTTCTACAGTCCCATCATCTTCTGAAAATTCTTCAACCACTCTTCTTTGTGGCCCAAGGGGAAAAACTGTTAAAGGCTGTGAGCAACATTTTTACTGAAAAAAAAATACAAAACATGACCCACTGAAGAAGATAAGAGGGAGTTGTTCTCATTTCTAAAGCACAGTTCATGTTGCTATACATATATTAACAAAAGAATACATGTATGTCAAAAATTTCTTGTCAACCTCCAGAGTCTTCCTTTGCATTGCGAGTTAATGGGAACCAATTAAGTTTGGGCTACCATTACCTGTAACCATAGACTTTTGGCCAGAAAGGGGCCTTAGAGAGTATCTGACAGCGCTGCCCCTCCACCCCCCATCTACATGACCACTACAACAAGAATAATGCCCTAGAGATGATATTAATTAAATATTTGCCATTATCAAGATTTTAACTTAATACTCTAGGATCTTTCTACCACTTGGTGTTTTGGTTTCCTTAAAGCCTTCTCCGACCATTTAATACAATGGGTCCCTTATCTGTGACCAAGGACTATAGTCTTGGGACACAGAAACCCTCTACAATGTAATTTACCCTTGATGGACAGTGTAATAATCAGATAGGAAGTGAAAAATTTAGCTGGTCATTATAACATGGCACCAAACAAGCAACCTAACTGAATAATCTTTTATTCGGTATATTTCTAACTGTGTATGTATTCCTTTGTGGGCCCAGAGAGCATCCCATTAGATCTGTGGGTTCAAGTGTCATGGTACTGTTAGGATTAATCCAGTCTCCACAAATAAGGATCCTGAACAAAGAGGCATGCATTATAAAAATGTTTTAAGAAAAAACAATTCTTAACGCCTGTTTCTTAACACCGATGCTTTCTTGGGAAAGCAGTAGGTTGTCTGTAGTGGTGATTTACCCAGGATGTGGCTAACTTACAAGTTGTATTTAAAACACACACTTCAGCCTTTATCCCTGAGGCTGAGGATGATTTATGCTTTTGCTGCTCAAGCTGAATTGGTGAAATGGACCTCAAAATATATTAACTAGAAGGCACATTCAGAGGCATCGGGAAAGGCCCATATATGCAGAGACCAGTTCACCAAAAAAGTGGAGCCAGTTAGACAATACTCCTTCTGTGAGTATGTTTAGTTTTGTCTGAGTAGCACTGAGATTCTAAGGGTCATTCAGGTGTACTAGGGCAGATAGGTACCAGTTTTGGCTTTATCACTTAATAGCTTTGTGATCTTGGGCAAGTTATTTAATCTCTTGAAGCCTCAGTTTCCTAATATCTAAAATGTGGACACTCACATTGCCCAATTCACAACATTATTGTTAGGATTACATGAGGTAGTCCCAAGTGTCCAACCCATAAGAAGTTCTCAAAAATGGCAGTAAGAACATATGTACCAAACACTTTCTATGTGCAAGGCATAGTTCTAGGCATTTCACATGGATAAACTCAAATACTTAGGGTGTCATCTCACATTGTATTTTCTTTCTAAAAAGGAAGGTTAGTGCAGGCCTCAGGTAGGGGGGCAGCTTCTTGAAATGGAACTGGCAAAAGCCTTTATATACACACATACACAGAACACACAAATAATTACAAGTAAAACTAAGAGTATCTGAGTAAGATTGGTAGCTTATATCAATGTCAAAATCCTGGTTGTGACAATATACTATAATTTTGCAAAATGTTTCCACTGGGGGAAATAGGAAAAAGTGTCTGAGGGATATCTCAGTGTTATGTCTTACAACTCTATGTGAATCAACAACAATCTCAATAAAATTTTCAATTATAAAAACAGGTAGTAAAAAGAGAGAATGACAGTATAGTTTTGCTAAGAAAGTCTTTTCTTGCTTTAGCCTGAAATCTAAGATATCTGAACACCCAGGTATTCCAGAGTCTTACAGTGCTAAAAAAACAAAAACAAAAAAGAGAGAGATTTTCACTGCAATTTACAGTTAGTATGAACAAGTAACATGGCAGGGGATTGAATTAAGGCTTGGAGGTTTGATTCCCTGGGTGGCCGTTGTCGCAAATTGTCCTTTTATTGATCAAGATACAGGCCACAAAGCTGAGGGTGAAGTGGGTGAAGAGACACCTGTTGCTAGGAAACAGTAATTCCCAGATCAGCTTCTGAGTTCAAATGCAGTGACTTGAAAGGACTTCTGGATTTGTTATTTGCCCCTGGAATTGCTTAGAAGTGAAGAGACTCAAACTCAAAAAAGGAGAGTGCCTTGAAAGAGGTCATTGGAGGCACCCAGATGAGCTGACCCAAGCAAAGATCGCAGGTTCTCGAGCCCTGAGCGTTCCTGAGGAGAAGTCACTGCCAGGTGTGGTTCCCCACTTCCCCTTTTCCAAAATGGGATTTGTTTTTGCTTAAATGCTCTATCAATGAAATGTATTGGAGTAACATTAATACATTATACGAGTTTTAGGTGTATGGTTTTATGGCGTCTGCATACTCTATTGGGTGCTCATCACCTGAAACCTAGCCTCCTTGTGTCAGCATATACTTGACCTCCTGTACTCTCTTCATCCTCATCCTCCCTAGTAACCACTGCTGTGTTGTCTGTATCTATGAGTTTGTTTGTTTGTTGCTTTTTGTTTTATATCCCACATATGAGGGAAATCATATAGTTCTTACCGTTTCTGTCTGATTTATTTCATTTAGCATACACTCTCAAGATTTGTCCATGTTGTTGTAAAGGGCGTTAGTTCATCATTTCTTATGGCTGAGCAATGTTCCACTGTGTATATGTACCACATCTTTATCTTTATTGTATACAAGTACTGATCATCTCTCAAAGGGCAATTAGGTTGTATTCATGTCTTGCCTATTGCACATACTGTTGCTATGAACATAGGTGTCCCTATATTTTTATGAGTAAATGTTTTCAATTTTTTTCAGGTAGATAACTAGAAAAGAGATTGTGGGGTCATATGATAGCTATATTCTTAGTTTTTTGAGGAACCTCGTTCCATTTTCCGTAATGGCTATACCCATTTACATTCCATCACCTGTGCATGAGCATTCCTTTTTCTCCACATTCTCTCCAACTCTTGTTATTTCTTGTCTTACTGATATTAGCCATTCTAACAGGTGTGGGGTGGTATCTCGTGCTTTTAATTTGCATTTCTCTGATAGCTAGTGATGTTGAGAATTTTTTTCAAATGAGAATTTAAAGCTAACCTTGAGCAATTCAGTAAAATGAGCCAATAAATTTCCTTTTTGCTTAACAATTTTTAGTTCAGTTTCATGTCACTTGCAATTCAGAGATTCTTAACAGATAAATTTAAACTTTATACTCATCAACTTTATACTCATCAGTGTGTTAGTTATATACATGCACACATAGAAGCATAGCAATTCAGAGGCATTATCCACACAGGGATGTCCACACACCTTCCCAGAGGCATACACCTATACCTACAAGCACCAGTGTGCTCCTGTACACACACACAGAAGCACACACACTACTGAAAGAGGCAAACACAAAGGTACAGAAAAACTCATTCACAGTGGCATATGTGTGCACATACAAAGTAATCTCCCTTGAAGGAAACCTATTATGAGTCATCTTCTGCATCACACCTTCGGGCATATCATTAGCCTCAGAGTATTCAAAGGCAGGGATGATGAACTTATTTCGATAAATTAATGAAGAGAGCTACTCGTTTTTTGAGCTTTGAAAGATGATGTGGGATTATAACATAATGAAAGTTTCTAAAGTTCAAAATCTGCTAATTAGGTTGTGTGCTCAATTCAATACAGTTTTGTTTCCCACAAATACAATGAGGACCTGGATGTCTATGAAGGAGTCTCCATGGAGCTGGGTTCAGGCAGATTGTACCATTGGTAGAGCCTGGTATCATCTCTCTCTTTTTCAGCATGTGCATGAAGAATGAAGCTAAACCTCTAATAGTTGAGGAGTAGGGATTAGGGAATGTGAAGTGCTGGCCATACTGGGCCTAGTCATCAGGCAGACTGGGTAGTGATGAAGGAAAAAAACACGTATTTAATATTCTCATTGGACATGGATTCTACAATATATGGAGGAAGAGACATAATAAATGGGACTATCACTCCAGAATTTTCCTTCTTTCATCAATGTCTTGAGGAAATTTAACATCGATACAATACTTTTATCGACAGACTATATTCTAAAATTATTGATTTCCCTACAATGTTGTAGCTGTTATTTTTGCCCAGTTCAGAATCCAGTCTAGAGCCATGCATTACATTTAAGTTCATGTCTCCTTATTTTCCTTTAATCAGAAACAGACCTTCAGCTGTTCTTTGTTTTTTATGTCATTGATAATATTGAAAAATACAAGCCTGCTGTGTTCAAGATTGTCCCTCAGTGTGCTTTTGTCTGATGTTTGCTCATGATAATATGCAGGTATTATTTTTTGGCTTGTTTACTTTATAAATAATACTGTGTCTTTCTTGGGGCATTATATCCAGGGCCATATGACATGTGTTTGTTCTTCATTGATAATGTTAATTTTGATCATTTGGTTAAAGTGTTCAATTTCCTCAGTTTTTTTCTTTATAAAATTTATAAGTAATTTATAGTTATATTCCTCTAGACTTTGTAAATATCTGTTTCTCATAAAAACTACCTTCCTGTAGTTGAAATCCACTGGGCTTCTTTTTTTTTGCCTAAATTTATTTTTTACTATAATGGTTACAAAAGATTATTTCCTAATTTCATCATCCCTTCTACATTGATTAGTTGGCCTTCATCCATAAGGAAGCATTTCCAGCATTTTCTCTCCCCCTCCCTCTTTCCCCCCTCACCCCCACTCAGACCTTTTATCCATCTATTTATTATTCATATGGGCTCATGGATTTTTATTATATTTAGCTGGTTTTAATCCACAGTGGTCCTGAAATTGCATTAGATTTTATAGTTGGATCCCTTTCAAGCAGGCTTCTGTGTGTATGGTATATGCCTCCATATTTTTTAGATACTTTTTAACTTTCTGGCACAACAAGATGTTCCATACTTATCTTAAATACCTTCCATGCCCCAGTTCTCGAATCAACCCCTTTCCTGAGGAGCACTGGTTTCTTTAGTGGCAATGGTGTTTAGAAACCAAGACCTGGGCACTAGGTGTGTTCATGCCTATGAGAGTGTCATTGTTGTAAGATCTTTTAGTAGATAGATCTTAATAACTAGATACCCATGTGAAAACATGAGTTAAAACTGGTTCCTTCAATTCCTTTCCACCCCCAAAGAGCTCTTTCTAGCCTACCCTGG
>VMDR010022453.1:0-16207 GCA_007922815.1 Macrotus californicus | reverse complement strand
CAGGACATGCAGTTAATCTACCGATAAAACAAAAACAAAAAACATTTCATTGACCTATAACATACCTGCAATAAAGAGCACAACCCAGGGTTTTTTTTAAAGTTTAATTTGACAATTTCCAGGGAAACTGAATTTGGGTCCTGGGAAAGGTGTTTGATGGACAGTGATGACAGAGGGGATCCAACAGTGACCTGGTTGCTTGGTGTGCCTTAAACTTGTGTCCCAGTAACAGGAATCAACAGCAGGGCCAACCTGTTCCAGCCAATTGATATTCAAAAGCGTGATGAAGAAAACTTGGGTGAACCAGCTGTTCTAGTGAATTTATACAACACTACCAGGAGACCTGGTGTCCCCACTGCTGTGGGAGGCTTTACAGTACCCAGGCCAGCTGTCTGAATGTTCACTGTGAATATAGCAGCAGAAAATGGCTATGGTTTTCAAGGGGTGGTTGAGGATGACACACCAAGCCTGGCAATAGCATAGGGAGAGGGAAGGTCACACTGCCTGGGAGGTGAGTGACCTTGGTTCTCACTTGGCCCCTGCTTTAATAAAATGTGTTCTCGGGCAAGTACTTTACTTCCCTGTCCCCATTTCCTTACTGTCAAAGTTAAGGGATTGGACAAAACTGATGATTTCAAAGAATGAGGATTTTCCTCCTTACATTCCCACTGCCTGAAGTTATCAGAATGTCTGGAAGAGGCAAGAGTAATTTAAATAAAATAGAGCGTAATGGCTTCTTTAGGTCTTCATTTTCCTTGTGAAGACTCTTGTATACACATACAAATATTAAATAAAGTCTGTATGCTTTTCTCTTGTTGGTCTGTCTTACATCATTTTAATTCTTAGGCCCAGCCACAAATCTAAGAAGGTTAAAAAAGTGTTTCCTCTCCTACCCTTTCCTTTCCTTTGAGGTCCTGGAAGATTAACCCATGCATGTGCTTTCTGGATTTTGCTCCATGCACTGGGTTGAGTAGTGTTGCCCCCAAATTCATGCCCACCTAGAGCCTCAGAATGTGATTTTATTTGGAAATAGGGTTTTTGCAGATGCAATTAGTTAAGATGAGGTCACACTGATTTAGAGCGGGGCCTAAATCTAATGATTGTTATCTGTATTAGAAAAGAGCATCTAGAAACACAGGCACACAGGGAAGAAGCCCATGTAAAGAAGGAGGCAGAGACTGGAGTTACGCCACTATACACTGAGGAATAGCATGGACTGCCAGTAACCACCAAAAGCTAGAAGAAGCAGGAAAGATTTCCCTTTTAGAACCTTTGGAGCATGAGCCTACCAACACCTTGACTTTGGGCTTCTGGCCTCCAGAACTGAGAAAAGAAATTTCTGTTATTTTAAGCCATTTGTTTTGTGGTACTTTGCTATGGCAACCTTAGGAAACATAAAGTTTAGTACCAGAAATAATTCCTATAGAAGATCACATCCTTTATTACCATTCCTTGCATCTTCCACCCTCCTACTTGAGTTCTTTCATATCCATCTTCATTCATATTTACCCTATTCTGACATACACTTGTTTTTTTTTTTTTTTAAGAACTCTCAATTTTGGCTTGCCCTGATCGCCCTTCAATAAACTGTTTCTGTTTCCCAACACTAAATACCTTCTTTTCTTGGCAACATTAAATTCTCAAGTATGCTCAAAAGTCCTTAATAACTATCACCTCTCTTATCGGGTTCTAACTCTTGTGACTGATTGTTCCAGGCCTTTTTTTATTTGGTTTCTCTCAAGTTAATCTGACTCCTTCTCGTGTTTCCTTCACTCCAGCCAGATGGAGTGAAGTCCTACCTTGGAGTCTTTGCTCATGCTGTTTCCCTGTCTCTTATTTCTGGAATGCCTGAAAGCCTCTACAACCCCTTTTCCTCGTCTCTATCAAGCCTACCCAGCTTTCAAGGCCAAAAGTCAAAGACTCTCCTCTGTGACACTTTTCCATCTTCTTCCAAACATACTCATTTCTTTATTTTCTGATCTCCTTTTATAACTTAAGTCACCGCCACACTCGGGTATCTTTTTGCTCACCAATGATTTTGTGACTTCTTTTATCTTCTCCAACTTGATTTTAAGTTGTTTAATGCCGAAGACTATATGTCTTTATACTTCTTTCTATCCCCTAGAGGGCCGAGTACCATGATGCAGACACGTTAAGATTTAGATAAATTCATGTTCATGACTTACAGGGCAGCCATGGGTTATTCCACAAACATAGCCAAAGATTTCTGTTAGGAGAAAATGTGCTTCATCTACTAAAATTCTCTTTAGAACATCACTTATTGAGGGGGTCAATAAGCACGTGAACATAATCTCTTTAACCTTTTGAAAAGCCTTGACAAAGTTCTACACCAGGGGTTATTTAAAAATAAAAATGAGTCATGATGAGATTGTGGGGAATGTTTTGTCATGGTTAGGGAACTGGCTTAGCGATCGGAAACAGCCCGAACCAACCCTTCTGGTAACGAATTCCATATGTTTACAGCCTTCTGCTCAAAAAAAACAGGCCCTTCTCTGAATGGGGAAGTGACATAGAGGGACCCCCAAAAGGTGCACAGCTCAGTTTTATTTAGTGTATGTTGGAAGAGAGAGTTTACGATGAAATATTTCTCGCAAATAGAATGCCAAGTCAAAAGAGGGAAAACTCAGAGGGACCTTGGGAGGATACATGTCATCAAAGAAGTGACTGATGAGTCTGAATGCTGGCAATGATAAGGGAATGCATTAGAGGAAAAGCAATACAAGCTAGTTTTAGGAGGTGATGAGTTCTGAGCTATCTGTCACCACTAAGCCAGGGAACCAAGACATTGGGTTCTCTGGACAGGCTACTAATTTGGCCTTTCTTCAAACAGTGCTGTTAAAATATTTGATCAACATTTATTTAGAAGAAAGGCCTTCTTTTCTATTGTCCCGAGAAATTCAGTTCAACCCCAAAGTTGCATATCTGCTTCAGGGACATAAAACTAAAGCTCTGCAGCTGGCCGAACCCACCCTCCCTGCGACTATTATGATTCTGACATGAGTCTTAGATTCTCATTTTTCTCACTCCAAGAAATACTGGTTTTCCAAATGTACTCCTACCTGGTAAGGGGGGAATTGTAATAAAAGAAGAGTTGCCTTGTTGCTGAAAAGTAGTCCGAAGAAAGAATGTATACACAACCTGGAAGACATGGATAGTCAGAAAGAAAGGGCATTATTGCAGGAGTATGATTTCCCCTTTAGGTAAAAAAAGCAGTGGTCAGAACCATCATGCACAGGTGTGCTGAGAGAGGTCCAGGGTGCCGAAGACCACCAGACCCTTGCGACCATTGCCAGTGGGTGGCAAGACATGGACAGCAGTGGGAGTGGACGCTGCAGCCTTTGCAGTTGTGTGTTTTGCAGATGCATATTTCAAGTCTGGGAACTTCTGCAACAAGTAATCACAGAAAATTCAAACCCCTAGCCTTTCATCCTCCTATAAAAAAGAATTTAAACAGAAAACTAGTAGGTGTGAAGCTAGTCTTATTTTAGGCGTAAGCCCATCTGCTGCTAAAGCTGAGATTAGAACAGTTCACAGGAAAATCAGGATTTCAAATTAAACAGATAACAGTGACTCTCCTATTTAGCAACCCAGATATCTAAAGCAGAAGTTATGCTAGACTGAGCACTAAACAGTGATGTGCAAGCGCTGCCTGGAAAGGAGAAAGCAGGACTTTTACTTTTTCTCTCTTTTTAATTTAAAAAGTCCTGCCCAATGACCACAGCCATTTCTTTTTAGGCATCTTGTCAATTTGCAGGGTAGGGCAAAAGTAGGTTTATGGTTGTGAGTACACAAAACACATAGTTGATTCTTGTATTATTATTTATTAATTACTGTACTATTTGCCATGTGAACAAATATAAACCTGCTTTTGCCCACCCCTCTATAGTTCAACAAGAACTATACACAGCCACCATTCCTTCCCTTGCTCCTAGCCAATGCAAATGGTAGTTCTTCTCTTGCCTAGGACTTGATAGTCTATAACACTTCATCAGGCATGTGGCCTCCTCTTTTGTATCTTTTGCCTCTTCTCTGTCCTGACTCCTTCACCTTTGCTAATAAATCTTGTCCTTCTTCAGACCCTAGAGTCTATTCAGACTTTATTCACTTTTATCTCTCTCCTTTTTCCTATAAAGTAACAAGAGCTTTCTTTCTACATTCACAGCTGTATTTCTTCTTATACCCACTCATCAACCCATTTCAGTATGCATATGATCCCAAATTGCCCTTGCCAAGGTTCCAGTGACCGCCAACTAGTTAAGTCTAAAGAAGACTTTCATTCATATTTTATTTGACATTACTGTGGCGTTTGAATCAGCTGACTATTCCCTTCCTGAACTCTCTTTTTTCCCCTTTCCACACAAAACATTTTACTACATCTCTGGCTTTTTGCAAACTTAGAATTCTATGCTTATCTCTCAAAGGTTCAAGTTTCCCAGAAATCTTTATCTGGGCCCCAGAAAACAGATGGGTCAGAGGTACATATTTGGGCATCATTAGCACCTGGACCTACATGAAACCATCATAAAGATTATGTATTGCAATGAAGGAATAAGAACAATGATATAATCCTAAGGAATGTTAATATTTTTAGAGTTGGGAAAAAAAACCAGGGAAGACAAAGAAAGTGCAATCAGAAAAACAGATACACAAAAGAAAGAATCATTGGAAAAACCATGGAAGAGCATAAAGAGGGAAGTGGCCCATGTCCTAAATTAGGAAGGTCAAATAGACTAATACTAGATGTGGCAAGAGTCCAGTGTGGACACTGAGGAGACAGGAGACAATTTCAGTGGAGTAATGAAAATAGGAACTTACTTATGTGAGCTACTAAAAAAGATGCAGATGTCAAATTTATACTTAATTTTCATGAAATTGGACTTGAAATGAGAGGAAAGAAGAGAATAATTTAGGAGGAACAAAGAGATCCTTTAGGATGATAGAGATCTGAACATGCGTAAAAGTTCAGGCAATCTGAATCTGGTAAGAAGCAACTTTATTACAAATGAAGTGTTAGTTTACACAGAGGTTATTAATAAATCTACTCTGGCTTTGTATGTGCAAATTGTCAATGGGAGATGGCATGATAAAATGTAAAACAACTTGGTAAATGTTGGTTTTGAAATTGAAACATGGAGACCTGAGTCCTTCACTAACCAACAATTTTAACTTCTTTGAATCTCTCTTTCTTCATTTTAAGTTGAGGGGAGTAAGCAGGATGATCTAGTTCCCACAGACATTTGAAAAGTCTCCTTTCTACTCCACAACTCTTGCTTATCTTTCAAGCTAAATGTCTCTGACTCCAAGGTCTATGAACATAGTCTCTCTGTCTGTGAGTCCCCAGTGAAAAACTCTAACTTTTATATTTCCACTTTAATAAGAAAAAACAAGCAAAATTTTAATCTTTTGGATGATGAACTCATGTCCGCAGATTTTAGCACTTGCGTTTATTTTTGTATTTGCAAAAGTACTTCTAGATTGGCTTTTGATCCTTAAAACATTTCAAGGAACTTTAAAAATATTAGAAAGCTTCTTTAGCTACCTATAATGGTTTGTCCTGTTTTCAATTGACAACCGATGTTCTGTGTCTACCACTGAATTCATATTGTATTATTTCATCTGAATTAATGATAAAACCTCAATTTCATACCAATAATTTTCAACTAAAAGACACTGTCATAAAATAATACTTTAATTTTGTAAGTGAACTAATGCATTAGTAATTTGATGGACACCATGGAAATGACATATTGCAGCAGAGTAACCTGGAGGACTGGTGGAAAGGAAGAGAGGTAAATTTAATCCCTACTGAATGCACTATGGCCAAGTGAAGACCAAAAGACATGACATGGTCCAAGGCTTAGCAGAAATTTGGATGAAAAAATGTGTTGGAAAAATGGGATCATCACATCACAAACAATAACATAGGTGTGCAAAACTTAAAAGAGCCTGTGCCATTGCAGTTAGTACCCTTTTCACACTGAGAGAATTTTATTGTAACAAGCAACCTCAGTGTCTACATTAAATTACCTTATTTGAATTTTAATGGACTTTTTGGTTTATTCCTAATTTATAATTTTATTTTGATTTGGTAGTTGTGGAAGAGCTATAGATATAAGTTTATACCTGGACTTATGCTTGTATATATTTAAGTATATTACAATGAAATGATTTAGGTTAACATATATACCTTGTTAATTTTCTTTTCCTTAAGCAGTGTTCATACCTAAGTCTTGAGAACCTCATGTTGATTATATAGGTCTATGTATTCCTCCAATTTCCCTGAGTAAAATGTGGGGAAGTAGATAATATTGGTAGCTAAGGGAGGCTGATGACGCAGAGAAAAGCTTGACAATTATGGGAACTTCATGGCAGAGTTTCTCCGTAGCCAGATTCATAGCCTCAAACTAGGGAAAATCCACATGGAAAGGCAACATTATTTCTCAACTCCAACTTGCCAAACTTTGAAGGAAACCAAATGAATGGTGGCAGGTTAGGGTGGCGGCAGAGCAAAGAGCAAAAGTGACTGAATGAATGCAATATTAGTGTTGTGTGTGTTCAAGGAATTGGGTAGCAAAAGTAAAACATGAGTCAGAAAACCAAAAGTGGCTTCCAAAAGGCCAACTCAAGGCTGGAGCATAAATAAATTGAGCAGCCAGGAGAACATCTGCCATATTCATAATGGTCAGACCTTCAGAGAGGACAGCGTTCAGTGAACAACACAAGTCAAATGAGGAGGGACAGTGAAGCCTGGTGATGAAAACGGTAGGAAGTGGCATCAAGAATATTGAAAGGGATTTATAAAAACACCAAACTTTTTTTTTTTTTTTTTGTAAAATGAAAGAATAAGAATTTATTTCCATTGACTACTCTGCAAAAGGAGATTACATGACATTGATGACTGGCAGTTCTCCAGTTCAGATAACAGAAAAAAATCAAAGTAGGACACAAGTCTAACTGTAGAGATTTAGATTGCTCACACTGAAGAGAAAAGACCTTAAAGGAAGCTTGTGGAGAACTCACTGGATTCTTGATAGACATTATAGAGAGTGTCTCTAGGAGAGTTTGTATAGCGGTTTACTGAGGTCCAGTCCTGCCAGAATAAACTCTCAACCTGGTGGCTATTTCTGCACAGCTCTGAGAGGAAGAAGTCAGGAGGTGAGAAATGACTGAAGCCCAACAGCCGTGTCCCAACTGTAACTCCACCCGGCCCCTCCTGTGGCAGGAAAGGGATGAGTCAATGAATCCAAGGTTGCCTGCTGAAAAGGGGAGGTCATATTTGGAGTTCTCTGAGTGGAAGGAGCTGTGTAAATATTAGGCTGCCTTTTTTTATTAAGGTTCACACACAGCAAATTATTTTCAGTATTTGCTAATACTTTCTACTCTAAGTGTAAACTCCTGCAGGAGCTTTTTCAGGCCCTTCTCAGCAAAGGGTTTGAAGAGATTTCTTTTTTCCTCGCAAGGTTTTAATTCCTTGGTGAAGGTCAAAATGCTTCTGTTTCACTAGAGAGCTCCCCAGAAAGAGCACTTAAAAAAAAAAAAAAAGAGGATGGGGTGCATGTACTGAAAATTTGGCTTTTTGCAAGGTAAGTTGAGAAATTTTTACAAGTGTACTTCTTACAGGTTTAGCTGTCATTTAACCATTTAACGAGTGATGATCTCACAGCTTGCCCTGGAAAATGTAGACTGGAAAAGAAAATCACACTGACGATGCTTTTCGCATTCAGGCGACTGCTCTGAAAGTTCATACATGGGCCACAAATGCTCTGAGGAGTTCGGAGAGGAAGTCATTTTACAAGGACGGTTACGGTGTGAGATGTGTAGGGAAAACATTGGAAAATGTGACTACTCTTACGACATCTGCTGTCTCTGCCTTTACCATGAAGAAAATCTGAGGATTTTTATCGGAATAAATTCCGATAAAGTGAAACCTGACAAATCCCCAAATGTCAACTTCCCTAAGATCGGAGTAAGCAAGGACCTATCTCTGGATGAGGTCTTCCATTTGCTTGTGTTTTATACTTAGGATTGAACTACAGATGGAGAGAAGGAGGGTTATTCAGGAAAAGCTATAATAACATTTTTTATTACCACATCTTCTTGAAATTAGTATTTTGAGTCACACTCAGGATATTTTTAATAAAGTAAGACGTTGATAAGTTAGAAACAAGCAGTTTCTGAGAAAATTGGGTCTATGTACTTTGAATTAGAAATGAAACACATCTATCTATCCAATTATTGAATGTTAGTCTAAATCAATTAAAAATTATTTAAAAAAAAATAAAAAAATAAATAAAAATTATTTTAATTGCCCACAATCTGAAATGATTTTTTGAGTTTTCTGGAGGCGAATCTGCCCCACATGTTTAAATAAATAACCACAGAAATCAATGAGCGATTTACTAGTGGGGAAGTGGGAGAGATCTTATCTTGTAGGTGCTACAAAGTTTGAAGACAGAAAGTGTAGTGGACAGCACTTTGGACTAGGAATTAGCACACCTGGACTTTACCTCCTCCTTGTAGCCTCTTGGGGCATGTGCTTCCATGTTTGAAAGAATGAAAATGTACTTGACATCTGTACCTATATGTCCTCCATGTAACTCAGGCTCAACAGAGCCAGTGTTGACCTCACCATCTTGCTTCTGTAACTTACCCTTCTTCCTGCACCCTCTGTCACAGTGAGGGGGCCCACGTCCACCTGGCCATCCAAGAAGAAAGCCCCTGGATCTAACTTACCCTCTTTGCCACCTTTCCTTTCTTCCTTCTATAATCTGTCTCTCTCTCATTCAGTTTGTCAAAATATGGCCACTTTTTCTTGCAATATCTCTTGACTCTGTGCCCTTCTCTGCTGCTTCCTTCCCAGAGCCCTGCCTCAGGGCACACTGACATCTTGCCTCTGGTATGTTCTTCCTTCTGGGCTGTTCTCCTTACCTCTTATCAACCTGGCCTTCTTATTGCCGTCACTGATGCTTCTAAAGCAGGAATCTGCTTGTACCTTCAGGCTAAACTCCAAAATTCTTAGCATAACAAGACCTTCATAATCTAACTTCTGACCAGCATCATCTCTGAGAAAATGTTTTCATTCTCTAGAGAAGGGACATACTTGAGATGGTTTCTTTCACACGTGTTGTGCTCTCTCATGTCTCCTGAACGGGACACATACTTCTCTTTGCTGGAAATTTCCTTCCTACCTTTCTGTGCCTGAACAACTCCATTCAGTCTCTGAGATTCAAGGATTGTCATCTCTTCTGAGCCTTCTCCCCTCTCCACGCCACTGGCCCCTTTGTCCCCAGTCTGTGTAGGGTGTCCCTGCTCTGAGCTACTAAACCACCTGGCACTTTCACCCCCCACTGCAGCTTCCCGTTTGCCAGGCTATCTTCTACAGCAGACTGGGAGGGCAATTCACCTCTCTGTCCTGTACCTGTCATGGTCTCTGACACATAGTAAGTGCTCAAGTGTTAGTTCAATGGATACAAGTGAGAAAAAAAAATGAGAGAAAGGAGAAGAGGGGAAAGAGAGGGAGGGAGGGAAAAAGAGAAGGGGAAGGAAGGAGAGAAGACAAGAAAAATTGACGGGTGAGCAGTTTGGTGAAGTTGAGTAATGGGCTTTAAGAAAGGGTTATCTTATATGTCATAATAAGGAATTTGGATTTACTGGTCTGAGCCATGGGAGCTATTGAGGATTTTTAAATGAAGAAATACACTTTGTTGTTACTTTCAAAATTCTCTGTGTTTATTTATTTATCTTAAAAACTGATATTTATTGAATAATTCCTATCTATTAGGCTCTGTGCTAGACACTAGGGGCTCAGATACGTATTTGTAAGGTATGAACTGTATCATCAGGGTTCTTGGAGTCGACAAGAGGAGACAGGGAGACAGCCAAGTGCACTCTCTTGTTAGAGGAGATGTTATGATAGAAGCACGAAAGAGGCAGAGCAGGGGCTCAGAGGAGAGAGTAGATTTTGAAGCAGAGTCTTAAACATGGTAGAGGCTAGCTGGTTGCTCACCAAATTGTTCAGCTCTTCTTGGGTGCACAGTTGAACTCTATTTTCCAGCCTTCCTTGCCGATGAGGGGAGGATATTACTGAATTCTGGGCAGCAGGAAGTAGACATTCCACTTCCAGGACTGACCTATAAAGCCTCCTGTAGGTTATAGGAATCCAAGGAGGTAGCGTGAGTTGATAAACCCCGGGGGATTGGCTTGCTTTTTCTGGGCCCTACTTAATTACAAAATGGTGGCTGTGATGGGGACTATAGTATTCATGGGACACAAGCCCCATTTTTATTGAGATAAAGAGCCTGAGTCCCAGGTTAATTAAATGACTTGGCTATACTTCTTTTGAATGGATTCCCAGAGCCATGGGCCCACAAAGAGTTTGCCTCATCAGAAGAATTGTTGGCTTTCCTCTAAACCACAGATGGTGAGCAAGTTCAGAAGTTAATAATCAATTGAAATGATTAATTACCTACAAATGCCTTGAACAACAATCTTATCTTTTGTCCCTTTTTTTCCTCCTCCCGTTTCTCCTTCTCCTCCTCCTAGTCCTTTCCCTAGTCCTTTCCCCCATGTTTTCATATTGTTAACTGTACTGCAAAAAGGCAAATTATAAGTCACAATGACATATATACTAAATACTCCCCTGGGACCAGCTGTCAGCATCAGTGCAGGTACTGTGGGCTTTTCTGTGGCCCTTTTGGAGGCTGATCTGAGCCCTAAAAGCAGGCTTCAGGCCCTCTTCTCTAATGACAGGCACTCTGCCTGCAGAGTACAGAGAGGGGACTGTTGGCTTTTTCTCTGAATACTGTTGGAGTTCCCAGCTGGCTTCCCCTGCTTGAGGACTTAAGGCAGCTGGCACTTCTGACTCCTGTGCTCTCCAAAGTGACTATAGCTGAATTTCCCAAAATTGGTGTCTCTAACTTAAATAGGTTTGAGACCTATGTCCCCAACTCTCCTACATCCCAGGAAGTCCTAGTTTTGTGGGTCGCTGCCTAGCACTGAAACTCAGAGTCTCTGGCCAGAGCTGCTGCTTGGACATGTCCTGTATTCAGGAGCACTGCTTCTCAAAATGGCCCTGACCCTCTGTGCACTTTAGATGACCTGATCAGGTGTTGCCATCACTTCCCTGATTTCCTAATAATAACTTTTTAAAAAATTGGGAAGAGTAGGTTGAAATACCCAATGCTACAGGGTGTGACACAAATTATGCCCCTTTTTTTTTAATTACAAAGTTTTTATTACCAAATCTGACACATGTAATTCTGTAACATAACAATAGCACACTCAAGCACACCATGTGACATTTTAGGTGAAATGTTCAAATTAAAACCATAAATTCTTACTCCCATATTGTTACCCTACCAACCTCACTCAAGCAGGCGTTACTTCTGAGGGACCCTGTCTGTATATAATGGCATCCCTGAGAAACACACATTTCTTTTTCTCGTTTTCACCAGAATATCTGTAGATCAGTCTGGGGTTTTCTTTGTAATCTGAATGTATCAAGGATCTCAAACACAACAGAATGGGGTGGGGTGGGGTGGGGTAGGGATGAGAAGCAGACAATGGCAGGGGTTAGGAGTACTGTGGGGCTTTTAGGGGTGGGGTGGTAAGGCCAGTGAAAGACAAGAAGATAGGAAATGAGGCTGGGCAGGAAAACCTTCCATAGTAATGCAGATCTGGTGCCTCATAAAGGAACAGGAGGCGAAAGCAGAACTGGGCAGGGAGTTTGTGATTCAGACCTGACCAAGGTTCGCTGAACTAATGGATGTTTCTAGAGCAAAGGTGGACTGTGAGAGGAGTCCTTCCTTGAGTGGGACTGAGGCCAGGTCCTAGTCCCCTTGTGCTCAGTCACTGGCTGAGTGCTGCTGGGAAAGAATGTGGCCTTACAGGAAGGCTGGCAGATCCTGAAGGTGCTGGCCCTGGAGGCTGTCACCTAATAGCGCCCTTGGAAGCTCATCTCTTGAAGGGAGGTCTGAGCACATTGCCCACCGCTGCCATGTGGTGAGGTGGGCATGAGGCTGGGGAATAGGTGGCTGAATGCATAAAAAGAGAAGTTCTGACAGAGACAATTTACTTTTTATGAAGAAATGAGTGTTGTCTTTTTTTTAGTTTGTTTTATAAAAACTCATCACTAGGTATACAGATACGTGTGATTATTGGACACATTTAAATGCATTAATTAAGCAATCAAATCACATTAGATATTAAAGGCTTAGAGCATAAGGTTTGGGAGTATTTTACATTTCCCCTGGGTCTAGAGCAAGCGTCAGCAAACTATGGCCCCTGGACAAAATCTGACCACAGCCTGTTTTTTTGTGAATAAAGTCTGATCGGAACACAGCCAGGATTCTATTGTGTATGGCTGCATTCACATAACAGCAGAGTGGAGTGTGACCTGCAAAGCCTAAATTATTTACTTTCTGTTTTTTTATAGAAAAAGTTTGCTAACCCCTGGACAAGGGCGATACTGCTTTCTGACCCCCCATGTGTGAGTGGCCTTACTCCCAGCCTGACGACCTTTTCAGATTGAATTAGAAGCCTCTGATAGCTCCTCCTAGCCTGACTGACCCCCACCCCATTGTTTTAGTGGTGGTGACTGGGTAATGGTAGGACCCTTGGGACTTGATTTGCCACAACAGCCAGGACTGAGGCTAAGGCTTTCAGTCACAAAGTGGTTGTTTATTATATTGAATAACCTACTCAACTGCTATTTTTCTGCAAGTTTATTTATCAAATTAACTACAGAGACTAGTTTAAATGAGATGTGATGGCTGGGATGGGGCCAGGGATAATGACAAAGGTCTAGGCTGGGTTTGGTGTTTTAGGAGAGGACCCTGGGCGTCTGGGATGGAAACCCATCAAGGGGGAGGAGATGAACTAGAGTAATCATTGCCTGACAGCAATAACTGTGCTGTCGGCAAAGTAGTCATTCGACATGTATTTCCTGAGCACCTATAAACACTATGTTCCAGGTCCTGCTCTAGGCGCTGGACAAACAGCAATGAAAAAAAGAGAATAATCCCTGTCCTCATGCAGCTTACATTCTCTGAGAGTAAAGCAGACCATAGCAAAATAAATAAGTGAAATACATATGTGTGTGTGTATGTGTGTGTTGGATAGTGAAAATTGCTAGGGAGGAAAAATAAAGCAAGGAGTGGAATATATGATGTACATGTATGCTTTGGGGCTCAGGGTGGGGGACATCAATATCTTACGTCGTGTGCCAGGGCAGGATTCCTGAGAATCTGAGTAAAAGGAAGTTAGAGTTTTTTCATGGGTTTTGTCATCAGCCTGAACAACAAATATTCTAAAAATTAACTGAGAGAGACAGACATAAACACAGAGAAAGAGAGGAATATTACACATTGACATTCTAAAAGTGTTTCCCAGACAGCATTACCTGGAAGTCCTGACAAATATATTGTGCAAAAAGGAAATCAATAAAAATAGGAATTGTTGCTACAACCATTTTTTTGTAAGGCTGTGGCACTCAGAAGTAAGATAGTTGAAGAGATATGTGAATGTTAAAATGATTAATTTCAAGCCTACTGCAGCCGAGGCTACTGAACTTGCCTATATGTTCAAATAAATTGCGGGGCTGCCCTTCTTGAAGGATTTCAGGCGTGAGTACAGGGTTCTTCGCAGTGTTAGAGCACCCCACAATAAAAGTCCGGGCTATAAATTTTGCTTGCTTCCCAGCTAAATGGACGCTTTGAGTGGAGACAGACTGGCGGGAGCTGAAGTAGTTAGAGCTTTGATTTACTGCTGCTGGAGCTTTCCATCCTACTGAGAGTCTTGAACAGTGACATCAAGGCTTGCTGATTGGCTGCTGGGTAGAGACTGAGGCAGCACAAGTGATGTCTAACTTCGGTCAATGTGTAGGCAACCCTGCCATGACTTAGTGTGGTGAAGTCACATGACCAGTAGGAGCTGAAGAAATGGACGTTTGGTAATAAATCTGTTGAGAGATTAGTCTTCTCTGACCCTCATTTGTTTCCAGGAAGTCCTGCAGCAGTGTCACTGATAAGAAATCACTTGTGAAAATTTGCTGTTTGTACTCAATACAACACTTAACGGTGAAGGCCAATTTATAACATTTGCTTTGAAAATTCCAGACTCAAGGCATTCCTATGGATCGATTCTTTCCTGGTGCTAAGAAAGTGTAAATGAAGTTTGACCAAAATACTAAAAACAAGCAAATGAAAAAAAAAAAACCCATTTGATTAAAAAAGGAAATCCACTGCTGATGCTGGAGATAAATTAGCTCGGACACTGTGTGGTTAGAACATAGCTGAGGTCCCCAAGAGCTGTTTTCATTCTAACTCCAGCCCTCTCCATTTGAAAGTAAAGAATATATAATTAAAATCAACAAAAGATTCTCTGGCTGTGAGATTTTGAAAAATTATTATTCAGTCCCTTGTTAGTTTTTCATCAGGTTTCATTTGGTATGTTTTTATTTACTTTGATGTTGGTAAATCTCTCCTAGTGCTGTAATTATAGGAGTAAGACTGAATATGTTTTGCTTAACATCTGCAAGGAAAATGCAGTGTTTGGTTTGTTTCTTTTCTAATTTGCAGTTTGGAAGAGGTTGATTAATCCACTGGTAGAGTCGTCTGTTCCATCTTAAGTTACGCCTATTAGCGGTTGTTGTAAGTCCATCTGTGTCGTCAACTGAAATTTTTGGAGGATGAACCAGGTCATAGATCTCTAGGTATATTAAAAAACATAGTTTCACTCCTTAATGAGAATTTTTCTAAATAGTGCACATGAACCATATTTTGAACGTTCTTTAGTGAAAAGAAATTTCATTCACTGGTCTGTATCATGAGTTGCCATACTAGTTACCTCTGTCATCTTGGCTTGTGGTACCATATTGAGTCACAGTTTTAGTATTCATTTAAAGAATCCAAATATTTGGTTCAGTTACATCATATCTGGAAACTTCTTGGTTCAAATGTCTTTTGAAGGGAAGGTCTCTGGGGAGGAATGTGTGTGGACAAACACGTGCTCATTCACACCACCTCCGCTTCTATTGCTATGATGCAGATGGAGCTTTAGAGTAACCTTAGAACCAACCATGTGAGCCAGTAAAAGCCACACTAAGGGACCATTATCTCAGAGGGCCCTAAGGGGAATTTATTAGTGTCATGTTAAGTTTTCAAAGGCATGTGCCTGATGCAACACTGGATTGAATAAAAGCCAGAATTTTAGAACTTCACAATTTTTCCATTTTGATTTACTTCTTACAAAATGTTGAAAAAAGGAAAAACAGAAAATGGAACTTGATTGGCAGCTTTACCAGGATCATAAATTCAAAATAATTAGCATCATGGAGAGTTGAAAAGTAAAGTGAAAATAACACTAGAAGGGGGAGACTAAGCTGAATGGAGTACCTTAGAGAACATCAGTCTTATCGGGGAGAACCAAAAGCTGTATTGGCTGCTCACCATTTCATTTACTCCCGTATTCTAGTGGCCAAACACCTTGGGCATCAGGTTAGATTTACACCCCATTGGAAGATATTTCTATCTCTGTGCATATGATAGGGGCAATGAGATTTTGTAATAATTTCAAGGGCATTCCTGAACTCTACAATGGGAATGCAAGAGGCTCCCAGTTTTCCAAATAATAACCAGGACATAGATACACAGGCTACGTGAACCCAGATAGCTTGGTCAAAAATGTTGCTGGATCCGGCATCCAGATTTTGCTGATTCTCCTAAAGCTCTGGTTTAATAAAGGCAGCAACCCTTCCTGGTCTAAGTTTATTTCAAATCCTGTTAGCTTTAAAGTCCTAGGCAAATTTAATGCAACTAGAAGTAATATAGGCTCTTTTTTTACAGCATTTGTTGTGAACATAATAATAGTATGTAGCAAAAAAGGTATTATACACATAAATATATCTTAACCTGACATTTGGAGATCTTACCCTTGTATAGATTTATAAAACTGTTAAAGAGAGAGAGAATGAAATAGAAAAATAAATGTATAATTGTGACAATTGTAACTGTAAATGAATTTCTTATATTTAGATTCTGTTCATCTTTAAGAAAATGAAGGCTTAGATGGTAAGCTTCAGTTTTTCCCCATGACTAGTACTCACTTCATTATGGGTACTTAGAAGAAAGCTCTAAGTACAAAATAGTGCCTCTTGGAGTATGGTATAACTGAATATGTCATTTTTTGC
>VMDR010022452.1:0-16201 GCA_007922815.1 Macrotus californicus | reverse complement strand
GAGACAGGCACGCAGCAGGCGGGTCTGCACACGGGGCGGCAGATGACAGACAGGCAGGAGGAGGGTTTGCAGCAGGACGAGGGGCAGGGGGTGGGCTGGCAGCATGAGGGGGCTGGGCAGGGGGTGGGCCCAGAGCAGATGGGCACACAGCAGACGGGCTTGCAGCAGACGGGTGTGCAACAGGTGGGCTTGCAGCAGATGGGTGTGCAGCAGGCAGGTGTGCAGCAGACTGGCTTGCAGCAAACCCGTGTGCAGCTGACGGGTGTGCAGCAGACGGGTGTACAGCAGACGGGTGTGCAGCAGGCCAGCTGGCAGGGGGAGGAGGTGCAGCAGGAGGGCTGGCAGCTAGACTGCTGGCAGCACATGGGTGTGCAGGAGCTGGTGCAGCTTGATTGGCAGGGGCTGGACACACAGTTCACTGGGGCACAGACGAGGGTCTGGCAGGGGGCTGGGACACAGCAGCTGGGGGTGCAGCAGGTGGACGGGCAGCAGCTGGGGACACAGCAAGAGGGCTGGCAGCAGCTGGGGACACAGCAGGTGGACGGGCAGCAGCTCTCTGGACAGTCGTCCACCTGCCAGGAGGAGTCAGTGCCAGAGTCACTGGAACCGGGCAGGCAGGCGCGGCCGCCGTATCTCAGGTCGCTGGAGCAGACGGACAGGGTGGAGGTAGCCATGGTTGGGCGGTGGGGCTGGAGGTGAGCTGAGAGAGGGGGTGTGAGTGTGTGAAGGTGAGTGAGTGTATGAGGTGCTGGGTCTGTTCAGCTTTTATACCCCTCCTGGTGTGTGTATTGTCCCAGTAGGAGGTCCCACGCCCTCCCTTCCTTGTTGGTGTTTGCACTGTGAACACCTTTATTATGGTCAGCCCTGTTGTCATGAGATATCCTTGGTCATCTCATAAATTTTAGACTTCCTTTCGCAGGGCTGGCTGTCCCTGGCCTGAGTCTGACCCCGGCAGGGACACCCTGCAATTTCCACCTGGCAAGTCGTGTGACAGGGTACCGGGTGACATCAATTCCCATGAGGACCCATGCTGTGTGAGCCAATGTCTTTGTGTAGGCCCTCACAGGAGCCAGCAGCCTGGCCTGTGATTGGTAAAGAAGTGGAAGGAGGTACCTGTTTTGGAGAAAAGGCAACGTGAGGACATGCTGCTCCTGGGTGGGCTCTATGACCTTCTATGATGTCAGCAGAGGGCTACAAGGACGATGAGGTTGAGGACAGGCAAAGACCTCTCCCTTCCCAGGAAGGGGAGGGGAATGTGCATGGGCCTGGCTCCCTGGAGTGTTGAGAGGACCACATTCAGGGTCCTTTGGGTCCTAAAGCACATTCCTGAAGCCCATGCCTGCATGGTCAGTTGTCCTGGGAGAGCAAGTTTGGGCCGGGACCTGGGCGGGGAGTGTGGGACTAACCCGGAGGAGACGAGCATTCACGAGGCTGGAGCGGAGAGGCTGGGGGACAACTGGTCATTGATGTCACTTCAACTACAACCCAAAAGGATCCTTTATGGGGTATAAATGGAGGACATGGAGCTTCTGGAAAATATTTGCTGTATGCACAATAGATGAAAGTTTAATATGAATATTAAAAAGTCCTTACAACTAAAACAGAGTATAATACAAAAGAATCAAATACAAAATTAAAATAATTGAAATGATCAATAACCATAGGCAAAGCTTTGGATCTCATTAATAATTAAAGTTTCTCACATCAAAATACAGGTGTCCCACCTGTAAGATCAACCGAGATTCACAACACAGACCACGCCCAGGGCTGCTGACTGGAAGGGGTGGCCTCACCCTCAGCCGCCCTCAGCAGGGGTGTTTCCCACGTGTGTGATATAACACATCATGTGTAATTCACCATTTTCACCATTTTAAAGTGTGTAATTCCGGGGCGTTCAGTACAGTCACACTGTTGTGCAACCGTGACCACTCTCCAGTTCCAGAACATTCCCGTCACTACAAAGGAAATCCTGTGCTATTAAGCAGTCCCTTCCTGTGCCTGTCAATCACTGCTCTGCTTTCTGCCTCTATGGATTTGCCCATTCTGCACATTTCATACAAAACCCTACAGTATGTGGCCTTTCGTGTCCGGCTTATTTCATCCATCGTGCGGTTTCCAGGTTCATCCCACTGCAGCACGGGTCGGCGCTCCGCCCCTTTGTGTGGGTGAGCGATGTTCCCTCGTGTGGGTGGGCCACATTTTCTTTATCCACTCATCCACCAGCTGATGGAGATTTGAGTTGTTTCCACCTTTTGGCTAATGGTGAATAATGCTGCTATGAACACTTTTTGCAAAGGTTTTTGTTTGAACACCTCTTTCCAATTCTCTTGGCTGTACACACAGCAGTGGAATTGCTGGGTCACGGGGTAAATCTGTGCTTAGCTTTTGAGGAACTGCCAGCTCCTCGGCGGCTGTGCAGCCTCACACTCTCAACAGCACTGTGCAGAGGTTCCATTTCTCCACATGCTTGCCAACACTTGTTATTTATTTATTTTTTAATTCTGGCCACTGTAGTGGGTGTGAAGTGGCATCTCGCTGAAGTTTTGATTTGTGGTTTCCAAATGACCAATGGTATGGGGCTTCCTTTCATATGCTGGTGGCCATTTGTGCGTCTTCTTTGGAGAAATGTCCATTTTAATTACTTTGTCTTTTTGTTGTTGAGTCATAGGAGTTCTTTATGTATGATATATACCAGACCCTTGTCAGAATTATAATTCGCAAGTATTTTCTTCCATTCTGTGGGTTGTCTTTTTGCTCTCTGGATACTGTCCTTTAATATACAAAACTTTAAAATCCTGATGAAGTCCAACTTATCTATTTTTTTAAATTATATTTTATTGATTATGTTATTACAGTGGTCCTGATTTTTCCCCTTTGCCTCCTTTCACCCACTATGCCCCACTCCCTCAGGCAGTTCCCCCCCACTATTGTTCATGTCCATGGGTCATGCATGTACGTTCTTTGGCTACTCCATTTCCTATTCTGTACTTTACATCCCCATGGCTATTCTGTAACTACCTATTTGTACTTCTTAATCCTCTTACCTCTTCACCCATTCCCCCACACCCCCTTACCATCTGGCAACCATTAAAAGGCTCTCCGTATCCACGATTCTGTCTCTGTTCTTCTTGTTTGCTTAGTTTGTTTTTTAGATTCAGTTGTTGATGGATATGTATTTTTGCCATTTTATTGTTCATAATTTTGATCTTCTTTTTAAAAAATAAATCCTTTTAACGTTTCATTTAATAATGGTTTGGTGATGAACTTTAGTTTTTTCTTGTCTGGGAAATTCTTTATCTACCTTTCAATTCCAAATGATAGCTTTGCTGGGTAGAGCAATCTTGGCTGTAGGTCCCTGCTTTTCATATTTGAATATTTCTTGCCAATCCCTTCTAGTCTGCAAAGTTTCTTTTGAGAAATCAGCTGACAGTCTTATGGAACTCCCTTTATGGGAACTAACTTCTTTTCTCTTGCTACTTTTAAGATTCTTTCTTTATCTTTAACCTTTGGCATTTTAATTATGATGTGTCTTGGAGTGGGCCTCTTTGCATCCACCTTGTGTGTGACTCTCTGTGCTTCCTGGACTTGCATGTCCATTTCCCTCCCCAATTTAGGGAAGTTTTCTTTTGTTATTATTTCAAACAGATTTCCAGTTCCTTGCTCTTTCTTTTCTCCTTCTGGCATTCCTATGATGTAAGTGCTGGACCTCTTGAAGTTGTTCCAGAGGCTGCTTAGATTATCCTCATTTTTTTTTATTCTTTTTTTTTGTTGTTCTGATTGGTTGTCTTTTGCTTCCTTATGTTCCAAATTATTGATTTGATTCTCAGCTTCATCCACTCTATTGTTGTTTCCCTGTAAATTGTTCTTTATTTCAATTAGCGTAAGCTTAGTTTCTGACTGGGTCTTTCTTATGCTGCTGAGGTTCTCACTAAGTTTCTTGAGCATCCTTATAACCAGTGTTTTGAACTCTGTATCTGATATATTGCTTATCTCCATTTCATTTAGCTCTTTTTCTGGAGTTTTGATCTGTTCTTTCATTTGGGCCATGTTTCTTTGTCTCCTCATTTTGGCAGCCTCCCTATATTTGCTTCTATGTATTAGGTAGAGCTGCTTTGACTCCATGTCTTGGTAGTGTGGCCTAATGTAGGAAGTGTCCTGTAAGGTCCAGTGGCACAGCCTCCCCTATCACCCAAGCTGGATACTCAAGGTGTGTCCTTTATGTGGACTGAGTACACCCTCCTCTTGTAGTTGAACCTTGGTTGCTTTTGGCAGATCAATGAAAAGGATTTACCCAGGCCAGTCAGCTTCAAGGATTAGCTGTAAACACTTAGACCAACCCTCTGCCCTCCATGGAGTATCAGCTGTTAAGGGGCAGTGTGGTGGTTCTCCAATGTGATCTGTAGCTGTCCACTGGGTATGCTTGCTCTAGGGTTTCTCCAGGTAGAGCAGGCCAAGGTTATTCCCCCATCTGTGTTTTATAGTTCATATAAAGCAATCTGAGATGGCTGCTACTTGTTTTGGGCTTGGAGATTCCCAGGTGTGAATCTAGGCTGGCTGTTGCTAGTGCCGGGCCTGGGACTCACTGAGGCCAGCTGTTGCTTGTTTGAGAGGATTTAGGAAGTTGTGCAGTTGAGCCAAGACCAGCCATTCATATGGAAAAGTAGCTTGGGTCAGCCCCTAAGTTGGGTGGGGTGGAGTCTCTGGGGATCTCCCAGGTGCATCAAACAGTGTTAGCCAGGTTGATGGAGTCTCAGATATGGCACCAGCTTGCTGGCTCTGTGGGTGGAGGGTTTATGAACAGGACAGTGGCCTCTGCTCACCTTGATGCCAGACATTGCAATTTCTCCCTATGTGCCACTGGTGCCTTTCAAGCTGCTGGAGCTCAGAGGGAGCGAGTCTGAGGAGGTGAGTCCATATGTGGGTTCTTTAAGAGGAACTGCTTGGGGGTCTAGAAGTTTCTTCCACCAACTCAATCCCTGCTGGTTTTTTGCAGCCAGAAGTTTGGAGACTTATCTTCATGGCACTGGAACCCTGGGCTGGGGGCCTGGTGTGGGGCTAGGACTCCTCGCTCCTGACATGTCCCTCCTGAATTTTTATCCACCACATGTGGGTGAGGGACCAGCTTGTTCTATGTCTATACCCCTCCTACGTCTGTATGGATGTGGCTTCTTCAATTCCGTAGTTGTCAGATTTCCGTTCAACTCGATTTCTGATGGCTTTAAGTGATGAATTTCTATATGTCAGTTGTAGTTTTGATGTGGTTGTGTGGAGAGGCAAGACATGTCTGACTATGCTGCCATCTCGACCTGAAGTCCTTATCTATTTTTTTCTTTTGTTGATTGTGCATTTGGTGTCATATCTAAGAAACCGCTGCCAGATCTAAAGTCTGACAGATTGCTCCTGTGTTTTCTTCTAAGAAGTATAGCTTTGGCTCTTATATTTAGGTTTTTGATATATTTGAGTTGGTTTTTTTTTTGGTTGTCAAATGATCTTTAATTGAAATATTTTTCTTTGTAGTTCATAACTAGGCGGGCATTCCACTGCACCACTGCTGCCGTCATCTATGATGTCACGAGGGTAGTGGCCATCAGCAATGCAGCCCACAGCCTGGGAAGTCCCCAGGATCTCTTTAAGGGTTCCAGAGAGTTCTCTAGCTAAAGATTGGTGCCACATCTGTCAGGCAGTGTTAACAATGTCATCAAAAGTGATATTTCCACTGTGCGTACTGCTTTTTTGCTTCTTTCTGTCATGTGGTGGTTCTTTGAGGGCTTTGATGATCAGGGCAGAGGCAGAAGGCACTACCTCAGTCTGGGTCTGTTGTTCTGAATGGTCAGTTTCACTGTGATCCTCAGACCACAGCCTGCAGGTGGGTTTCTGTCCTGAAACAAGTTCTGAGATGCAGAGTTCCTGACAGCCAGACGGCTCATGGGTTGGGAGTGTCCGTAAGGCCTCGCCCCCCTCTGTCCATCTCTTTGCTTGTGTGTCTTCCTTGTGAGTTCCGCTCTGGGGTGTTTTGCACCAGCAGATGCTGCATGCATGTCCCTCACCCTCCTCCACGGAATGAGGGTGTCTTGGCCCACAGGAGTGCCCCCTTGCCTGCTGCATCCACAAACTCCGGCAGGGTGTCCGTGCCTCTTGTCTGTGTGGATCCCTGCCACTGTCTGTCCCAGACCCTGCTCTCAGGACTCCCCTTTTATCTCAGAATTACCAAATACCGAACATATTCTGTTATTTCTTGAGTTTTCAGTTTTAGATTTGAGTGGGCTTTTTGTTGCGGAGGAAAGCACTTTCTCTTGGTTACCACCAGCCGCATGGAAAGTTCCCCACTTCCCTTTCGGCCAAGTCTCTGTTCAAACCTGTATCATTTGGACTGAGTGTTGTTCATAGTCTAGCCTATACAGTGGAACCAGGTTTAACTTCCTTGCTTGTACATGTTTTCTGTTGGCTTGTTTGTCCTTTCTTAGGGTTAACCACTGCTTCTTTTGTTTTTGTGCTTATTTTTCTGTATACCTATCGTTAAATCATCCCCAAGGTCTGTACAAGAGACATATCAGGTGATCTGTCAGCTTCATTTATTTATTTATTTATTTTTTAAAACTTCTCTCTGAGAGCCCTCTGTGTCTATGGGCTGTCCCTCCACTGTGGCGTTTGCCAATCACCCTGGTGTAACTACTCTCCCAGTAGCTGCCAGCGTGATGTTACTGAACCCAGGGCTGGGAAGTGAGGGGCCCGGCTAGCTCTCAGGGTCTGGGCCAGTTGGTTTTGGCACAGCACCAGGAGTAGGTGCACAGCAAATCTCTCATCCAAGTCTGGGGCTGGTGTTTTTCATCTTCTTGACTGTATTCTTTTAAAAAGTCATTGTCATTTAGGTGAGATTTATGTAATGTGAAATGTACCTGTTCTCACTCTAGGTCCTGTTTGTTATGATCAGACTTGAACATTCTATTCATTCTGATGGATGTTGGGGGCCCCAGCACCCCCGAGTTTCGATGACTCTGTACAACTCCCAGGACTCAGTATGCAGAGCTAAATCACCGCAGGGAAAAGCCACATGGGGAGGAGTCGGGGACACCAGGCACAGCCAGCATTCAGGGCCCGTCCTCGTGGATTATGCAGGATGCGCCTAACTGCTCAGCCAGGAGGGTGAGATGTCTACCAGGGAGCTTGTCAGAGACCAGAGCCCAGGGCTCTTATCGGGGCTGGTCATGTGGCACCCCTGTCCAGAACATCCCCAAAACTCTAGCCTCCCCAAGGGAGAGCAGGTGTTGGCACAGCCATTGTGTCTGCACAGGAGGTTTAGGCCCAGTGGGGCACTCCCATCACGTGCTGAGAGCCCTCCCGAAGTCCACGTTCCCAGGTGCCGGCCCAGGGCCGCCTTTCGAGCTAACTCCTTCCTGAACAGGCCCTTCTGGAGTGGGGACGCTGAAGAGAGTCTGAGTCACCCCTGAAGGGTGGCCCCTCCCTGGGCAGGCACTGTTGTCGGATTATTCAGCCTTTGTGTCCAGAAGGTGTGTCCATCTCTTGGACATACTTCTGGCCAGAGTGGTGGGGAACTTTTTGGACACCACTGAAGGGGCAGGAACATGGTGGGCCTGGGGAACCACCCAGGACCAACCCTACCTGGGGGATGTCAGGTAGGGGTCATTGTTAAGAACAGAAATGAATGCTGGTTAAAGGCATCAGGAAAGGAATATATTGGATGGATGGACAGCACACAGGATGGGGGCTGAGGTGGGGTAGGATGAAGACACCAGCAAAGGACGCAGTGGAGTTGCTAGGGCCACGTGGCGGGCAGGGAACAGCAAGGAGAGACCAGCTTCTCTCCCTTCACTCCATTCAAGGCTCCAAGGCCTGGGAGAGTCCAGCTGACATCGCTGGGGTCACTGCCAGCCTGGGTTGGGTGGCAGGGCACGTGGATTAGGGGGAAGTCTCTACTTGGAGAAATGGGTAAGCTTTTCCCAGAGGGAGAAATGCACAGTGGCAGCCAGATGACCACAAATACCCAGTGCAGGGGCCCATGAAGGGGACTTGACAGCTGTCTTGGCTCTTAGTAAAGAATCCTGGGGGTGCAGATGGCAGTGAGCTGTTGAGTTTGGGGGTGCCTGTAAGAAGATCACTTAGCAGCAGGACTTCTGGGCCGAGGTGCAGACACAGCAGGCCGGGCGGGAACACACAGGGTGGCAGATGAGGGACACACAGGAGGCCGGGCGGCAGCAGCTGGGCCGGCAGCAGGAGGGGGCACAGCCGGAGGAGACAGGCACGCAGCAGGTGGGTCTACAGACCGGACGGCAGATGACAGACACGCAGGAGGAGGGTTTGCAGCAGGATGAAGGGCAGGGGGTGGGCTGGCAGCAGGAGGGTCCTGGACAAGGGGCGACCCCAGAGCAGATGGGCACAGAGCACACAGGCTTGCAGCAGACGGGTGTACAGCAGATGGGCTTGCAGCAGATGGTTGTGCAGCAGACAGGCGTACAGCAGACGGGCACACAGCAGACCTGCTGGCAGGGGGAGGAGGTGCAGCAGGAGGGCTGGCAGCTAGACTGCTGGCAGCACAAGGGTGTGCAGGAGCTGGTGCAGGCTGATTGGCAGGGGCTGGGCCCACAGGCCACCTGGCAGCAGGGGCTGGACACACAGCTCACTGGGGCACAGATGAGGGTCTGGCAGGGGACTGGGACACAGCAGCTGGGGGCACAGCAGGTGGGCACACAGCAGCTGGGGGCACAGCAGGTGGGCACACAGCAGCTGGGGGCACAGCAGGAGGGCTCACAGCAGCTCTCTGGACAGTCGTCCACCTGCCAGGAGGAGTCAGTGCCAGAGTCACTGGAACCGGGCAGGCAGGCGCAGCTGTCATAGCTCAGGTCGCTGGAGCAGATGGACAGGGTGGAGGTGGCCATGGTGGGGTGGTGCGGGCGAGGTGAGCTGGGAGGAGTGTGTGAGTGACTGTGTGAGTGTGTGTGTG
This sequence comes from Macrotus californicus, assembly GCA_007922815.1. NCBI lineage: Eukaryota > Metazoa > Chordata > Mammalia > Chiroptera > Phyllostomidae > Macrotus > Macrotus californicus. The sequence goes on along the minus strand of VMDR010022452.1, from coordinate 7,242 downwards.
TGAGGTGCCCAGGCTGTCGGCTTTTATACCCTGTGTGGCTTGTTTCCCACGGGATGCTCACTTGCCTGCTTCCTCGTTTCTGTTTGGGCCTCAGAGAGCTCTCATTAGTGCCGGTGCTGTGTTTTTGTTCTGTGAGTTGTCGCTCAGCTACGAAGCTCTTGTGCGTTGGGTGGTCTGTTGATTTGTCGTCCTAAGCTGCCTTTGGTTCATAACGCTGAGGTCGGAAGTCACGTCTGTCTGCAAATAGCGAGTCCTGGGGTCTGAGCTGGCTTCACAAGAGAACCATCCCTCCAAATCCAACTGCCTTTTGTTGACACCTGGGACAGGTCCCGTGAACACCTGGGGACTCTGTTCATTGGGGCACCACAGCTTCGCAAGCGTCTGGCTGGAGAAGCCCAGGCCAAGAAGGGCAACAGGCTGGAACATTTCTCATGGTGGTTCTCAGCACGCCCTCTGGTGCAGGGGCTCCCCTGGTGCAGGCGGTGAGCAGGTGAAGGTGAATGGTTTGGCAGCGGCACCTCCATGTCCCTGGGTGGGCAGTGCACACCTCGGTGACCCACCCAACCTCTCAGTGACGCACAGACCCTGTGCCTGTCCACAGCCTTCCCACGCCATCTGCATTTAACTGACACTAAAAGCTGCATGTGTGACCCAGAGGTCCCTGCCCACCTCCCTACAGAAAGCACAGACACCATAACAAGGCTTCTGCATGGAAAACAAGGCTTGCTTATGTTTCCTGCTTTTTTCTTGATTGTTAACAGAAAAATAAAATGCAAAACAGCATTAACAGTAAGGCTGAGAAAGGTGAACGGAGTTGAAGTGTTCCCAAGGTCTTAGCATTGCTTTGAAAGTGGTAAGAAAGCTGGTGTGTACTTCCATAACAAAGAGTGGGCACTGCCCCCCTCCCCCCGAAAAGTTAGTGGATCATTAATCACAAATAGAAAGGCAAAATGAATCCTAAAAATGCTTGATTAACCCAAAGTGGTCAGGAAATAATTTAAAAGAACATTCTGGGACAAATAGAAAACATATAACCAGCGAATAGATACAATATTGTAGGTATGCGTGATGCTTACAGAGGGTTGGAAATAAAAACATTGATAAGAATACATCACGCAAACACCAACTTTGAAAGGCTGATGTGGCTTGTTACCACCAAACAAAGTAGATGTTAAAGCAAGAAGCGTTATTTGAGATAAAGACATTTCATAAAGCAAAAAGGGTCAGTCCGCCAGGAAGCTGTAACAATTCCATATGTGTGTGTCCCTAATTACGCAGCCTAAAACAGAGAAGTCAAAAACTGACAGGATGAGAAGCAGAAATAGAGAAAGATAAAATCAGAGTTGGGGACATTAATACACCTCCCTCAACAACTGAAGGAAAAGGGGACAAGAATAATCTTAGTGTGGGAAGGGCTATTCCAAGTTTGGAAACACAGCATCCTGTGTGTGGTCAGGGCCCACCACCTGTTTCAGGCACCAAGAACGCAGCAAAGGTGACGGGACGTGCATGGTTACCATAGGTGAGACTGTAGCCCTGGTCTTGGGAGGAGACTCTGTCCTGTGCTGGCTGCAAAGGAGCCAGCTGCCCCCGGTGAGCTGCCCATGGAGAAGGCCACGTGGCAAGACATGAGCGTGGCTCTCAGTCAGACCAGCTTTGCAAGGAGCTGAATTCTGATGAGAACCACGTGAGCTGGGAAGCGATTCCTCCCACAGTGGAGCCTCCAATGAGACCCGGTGGCGCGAACCCACAGCGAATGCAGTACAGCTCAACCCCCAGAGACTGGGAGTGACACAGGTGTGGCTTTAGGCCACTAATTTGTGGTGATTCGTTACACAGCTACAGAAAACACGCACGCGGACCAGTGCGGAACTCTACGCAGCTATCAACGAGAAAGAAATCTTAAGATAAAAAAAAACCTAGTGGGTAAAATATGGCACAATTTGTATTTTGAAAATTTGTGTGCAAAGACATTACCTATATGCATATAGTATATGTATCTATGCCTGGACAGACAGTTCCTCATGATTCGGGGACCCCTTATTTGTGAGCTTGCCGGCTCACTGTGATTCCTTTGTAACTCGTCCATCCTCACAGCGCCTGTCTCGCATTGCGGACTTGTGCAGGGCGGCCGAAACTGAGTCCCCACCCCCCCACCCCCCACCGCACAGGTTCCCAGCTGCGGCTGCCCAGGCAACGCGGCCTCTTGTTTCAGCTCGCGGTCTGTAGACGTGTCCTTCCCAGGGTCTCTTCAGCGCTGTGTTGTTCACATTTTGGGGCTTTACACTTGTGACTTTGCTGGTGAGAATGGCCCAAAGCATGGAGCTGAAGGGCTGGGTGGTGCTGTGAGCGCAGGAAAGCTGCAGCGTGCCTGACAGAGAAAACGGACGTCGGGTAACCCAGTTCGGGCCAGAGTTATAGCGCAGGTGGCTATCCCACGATGTTAAATAAGATGCTCATTAAATACATACATTAAATAAAATGCCTTCAGACTGAAACTCACATCAAACAAGGCTCCATATTGATAGGTTATGAAAATGCAGTGCCCAGAGGCTCACAGGGACCCTACCTTGCATTTCCCCAGGAACCATGGCATTTGCTAAATCAGGATTTGTGGGCAACTTTATAGAACATAATTACTTTGAATGAGAATGGACTGAATGTAAGTGTGTGTGTGTGTGCAGAGAGACACACACACAGAGATGGAGGGAGAGACATAGCCACAGAGAAAATAAAGGGGTGAAGCCGCTGCTTCCTGAGCAGGGTGCGGGCTCTGGCAGACAGTGAGGGAGGCACTCTCCCCGGCCACATTTCGCATCTTTTTGTTGTGTGCAGTGGCCTTGCTACTACTGAGTGATCCTGTAGGTTGTCTGAGTAGGCGGCCAGGTATCCAGCCAGCAGAGGGCTGGGGAGAGGCTGTTGGGGGTTGTCTTAAAGGAGAAGCCAGGTGTCCCCACAGAGAAGGCCACCTGAGAGAGGGATGAGGGCTGTGACCACTCCACAGTCCAGCCCAGGTGCTCTGCGTGGGTCACGCAAGGGAACCAGGCACCCAGGAAGCTGTCACTTTTCTGCGTGGAAGGGAGCTGCATGATTCGCCCTAGAATACAGAGTCCTGCGGTCTTCCAAGCTCCAGGACAGGTGGAAAGTGGATACACAGACAGCTGGCTATGGAGAGAGGCTCTTTGGTGATGAGAAATCCCCCTGAGCTCCGATCAAGAGGTCCAGGTCCTGTTGTACCCATGTGGCCCTGGGAAGTCACCAAACACCCCTGGCTCGAGGTTCCTCCCACATAAGGTGGCAACCCATGGGATGAGGTATTGAACCACAGGGAAACCCTTCCCAATGTCGGCTGCCTGCAAAGTGAGCCAGGCGCTAAGGCTGCCCCAGCCACTGAAGGGAGGGTGCCCCACCACATACAGGATGGCCTGAGGCAGAAAGAACACCGCCCCACTCCATGTGCACCCTCTCCTGCTCTGAGGACCCAGACTGGCACCTGCCCACCCACTTCTGCTCCCCTGGGGACACAATGGGACAGGCTCCTGCGCTAGACAATCTAGATTTACAAGCTGGACAACAACCCAGGCAAACAAACATCTCGGATGCCTCTAGGAGGCAGAAATGGTGGCTGTAGGGCTTGGGACACCCAGCCAGGAGGGTATAAAAGCCGACAGCCCGGGTACCTCACACACTCACACTCATACTCACACACTCCTCCCAGCTCACCTCCAGCCCCACTGCCCACCATGGCCGCCTCCACCCTGTCCGTCTCCTCCAGCGACCTGAGCTATGGTGGCCGCGCCTGCCTGCCCGGTTCCAGTGACTGTGGAATCGACTCCTCCTGGCAGGTGGACGACTGTCCAGAGAGCTGCTGCCCGTCTACCTGCTGTGTCCCCAGCTGCTGCCAGCCCTCCTGCTGCGTCCCCAGCTGCTGCCCATCTACCTGCTGTGTCCCCAGCTGCTGTCAGCCCTCCTGCTGCGTCCCAGCCCCCTGCCAGACCCTCATCTGTTCCCCAGTGAGCTGTGGGCCCAGCCCCTGCCAATCAGCCTGCACTAGCTCCTGCACACCCATGTGCTGCCAGCAGTCTAGCTGCCAACCCTCCTGCTGTACCTCTTCTCCCTGCCAGCAGGCCTGCTCTGTGCCTGTCTGCTGCAAGCCAGTCTGCTGGACACCTGTCCGCTGTAAGCCAGTCTGCTGCACACCTGTCTGCTGTAAGCCAGTCTGTTGCACACCTGTCTGCTGCAAGCCAGTCTGCTACAAGCCCACCTGCTGCAAGCCCACCTGCTACAAGCCCACCTGCTGCAAGCCTGTCTGCTGCAAGCCCACCTGCTTCAAACCCATCTGCTACACACCCATCTGCTGCAAGCCTGTGTGCTCTGTGCCCATCTGCTCTGGGGCCGCCCCCTGCCCTTCGTCCTGCTGCAGACCCTCCTTCTGCGTGTCCGTCATCTGCCGCCCCGTGTGCAGACCCGCCTGCTGCTTGCCCGTCTCCTCCGGCTGTGCCCCCTCCTCCTGCCGGCCCAGCTGCTCCCGCTCAGCCTCCTGTGTGTCCCTTATCTGCCGCCCCGTGTGCTCCCGCCCGGCCTGCTGTGTTCCCGCCTCAGCCCAGAAGGCCTGCTGCTGACTGGGCACGTCCCCCCAGGGCCAGCTGGATTCAGGTCTCACCTTGTGACTGTGGTCCTCCCAGCCTCCCCTCAGTTCAGCCCTGACCCCACCCAGGATGGGATCCCCCAGGTCTCTACTGTCCTCCCCTGACCTCTGCTCCCAGGAACCCCTGACCTTGCTGCTTCCCCAGCCTCTTGCCTCCCAGGAGGCACCTCCACCTGCCCCTGGGTCACCTGTCCTTCCCTCCACGTTTCTCTGTCAAGTCACTTGACCTCCACTCTCACCTTGTCAGCATCTCCTCGGCCACCCCAATAAACTCACTTCATCACCTGATCGCTTCCTTCATCTGATTTCACGGTGGGGTAGGGGAGGGGAGGAACACAGCAGACATTGGTCTCCAGCCCCAAGTATTTCTGGGAATGAGAGGCGGAGAGATCCCAAAGGGCAGTGGCCTAATTGCTCTGGGCGAGGTGACTGGGTAGGACTCTTGTCCTTGCTGAGGAAGGTCAGTGCCTGCTGGGCCAGTGCCCTGGCCTTCTCTGGGGCTGGTCACCTGCAGACACATCGTGGTCTAGGGGCTCTCAGTCCCCTGGGACCGTTTCCACCCGCTGTCCCATCTGGGCAAACCCACCCTCTAGTCGCTCATCAGGAAGCTGGCGTGGGGGCTGCACGCAGCATAGCCTCTGTCTGGCTCACTTATTTGCCCCTGCTGTTGTGCGTATCAGCAGTTAATTCCTTTTCAATGGCGGAGTCGTGCTTTACTGAAGGGCTGTACCATACTTTATCCATTCACCTTTTGAAGTACACGTGGGTTGTCTCCAGGCTTGGGCGGTTCTGAGTCAAGCCCCTATAAACACCTGTCCTCAGTGCGTTTTCGTTTCTCTTGGGTTAATACCGTGGGGCGGCGTTGCTGGTGCCAGGTGGGTGTAGTCAGGTAGTGATGCGGTTACTTCCCTGACGACTGATGATGGCAATTATCTCACGTGCTCATTTGCCACTTGGGTGTCTTCCTCGGTGCAGTGTCTGTCCCAAACTCTGCCCGATTTTACAGAATCAGCTGGTTCGTCCTCCTTATTAAGTTGCAAGTGTTCTTCATATAGCATGGGTACCACTCAGATGTCATACACAGAAGCGGAAATTCTCTAGTGACGAGCCTTTTTATATCCTTAACCGTGTTTTTTGAAGAGCTGACATTTTTAATCTTGATTCAATTCAATTGATTCGTTTTTCTTTCATGGTTCTAGCTAAGAAATCTTGGCCTAAACCCAAGGTCACACAGATTTTGTCCGACGCTTACTTCTAAATGTCTTACGGTTTTAACTTTTATGCTTAGTTCCATGATCCATTTCAAGTTAATTTTGAATGTGCTGTGAGTTGTTCCAGCATCATTTGTTAAGATTATCCTTTCTCCATTGAATTACCCTTGCCAAAAAAAAATCTATTGATGGTATATGTGAAGACCTATTTCTGCACTTTCTCACCTATTCTATTCTTCCATGTTTATCGTTATGCCAATAATAAATATGTTTATTATTTTACCAATAACACACTGTCCCGGATCAACAGAAAGTAGCTTTAAATTAAGTCCCCAAATCAAGCAGTGCAAGTCCTGCCATTCTGGATTTCTTTTTCCAAACCGTTATAGCTTTTAGACATACTCCAGAATTAGCCCACTAGTTTCCACAGCAAAGCATGCTGGCATTTTGATTGGAATTGCATTACACTTATACATAAATTTTAACAATATGGAGTCTTTTAACTTACAGACACAATATGTCTTCTCTCCAGTCATTTAGGATTGCTATTTTTCAACAATATGTCGTCATCTTCCAGGCACAGACCATGCACATAGCTGTTAACTTTATCTACTGTTTCACTGTTAATGCTTCAGTTGATGGCATGTTTATTTTCTTTTCGGTTACTTAGTGCTGCTAGGTAGAAATACAATTGACTTCCTGCTAAGTTCACTTGAATAGCTTTTCTTAGGTACATTCCTTTCTTAGGGTTTCCAGCGGTCAAGGCATTTGGGCTTCGCGTGTTCTTTGTGGGGAAGTTTTTAACTATGAATTCCGTTTCTTCACTTGGCAGAGGGCTACACAGGCTTTCTATTGCATCTCGGATTTAGTTTTTACAATTTGTGTCTGTCTAGTCAGTGACCTGTTTCATCTAAGTTGTTAAATGTGTCAGGGTCAAGTTGTTTGCTTTCGTCCTTTTTAATCCTTTTTAGTCTATGCACCTGTGCTCATAACCCTTCTTTCATTCCTGTTATTGGAAATTCCCATCTTTTCTCTTTTTTCTTGACTGATAAGGCTAAAAATGTATAGATTTTATTGATTTTTTCCAAAAAGCCAAATTTGGTTTATTGATTTTCTCTCTTGTCTGTCCGTTTTCTATCTGGCAGATTTCTACACTTTTTTTTTAATGTATTTTATTGATTATACTATTACAGTTGTCCCATCTCCTCCCCCCACCCCCCTCCCTGCACACCCCTTCCCCCCACACTCCCCCTCTTTAGTTCATGTCCATGGGTCATATATCTGAGTTCTTTGGCTTCTACATTTCCTATACTATTCTTAACCTCCCCCTGTCTATCTTCTACCTACCATCTATGCTTCTTATTCCTTGTACCTTTTCCCCTT
>VMDR010022451.1:0-16206 GCA_007922815.1 Macrotus californicus | reverse complement strand
TAATGACTTTTACTTTCCCTTAATAACCTTCATGTTTTGCATAGAATACTGTAAGATTTTTGAGACTTAGACAGCTTTTATATTTTTAAATAAATTTTATTGATTATGCTATCACGGTTGTCCACTTTTTCTCCCTTTGCTCCCCTCCACCCAGCAACCCCATTCCCTCCAGCAATCCCTCCTTAATTCATGTCCATGGGTCATGTATATATGTTCTTTCTGTACTCCATTTCCTATACTGTTCTTAACATCCTTCTGTCTGCTTTGTACCTACCAATTTGTACTTCCTAATCCTTTCCTCTATTCTCCGAATTCTCCCTCCCCACTGATAACCCTCCAAATGATCTCCATATCTATGATTCTGTTCGTGTTCCGCTTGTTTGCTTAGTTTGTTTTTCCAGATTCAGTTGTTGATAGTTGTGAATTTATTGCCATTTTAATGTTCATAGTTTTGATCTTCTTTTTCTTAAATAAATCCCTTTAACACTTCATATAGTAATGGCTTGGTGAAGATGGTATGCAGTGAAGAGGCTCCTATTTAGGAGGATCCAAGCTGGCTGCCAAGGTTCCATGTCCACTTTACAGTGTCTCCTAATGTCAAATTTTGGCTTTCTCAGGAGATATTTTCAAAGATGAAATATGTTGTAAAACCACACCTAGGAATGGACAGGCCAGGAGACCCCCAAACTTGTATGTGAAATATGTTATACCAAGGAAGAGCATGCTATTTGCAGGAAGAAGGATGTGGTCAAACTCAGCCTCCCAATTCCACTGTTGTGACCCTGAGCACATTTCTTAACCATTCTAGGTCTCAATTTGCACATCTGCCCTACCTCTCTAGACGATGGTTTTCTTTATCAAATGAAGTGATGGAAAGTTAAGAACAAAATAAGGCATTGTTATAGATCTCTAAGAGATTAAGAAAGGATGTGACAAGTGATTGGCATATTTCTTCCCTTCTGTTTCCTCAGTTTTAATTGCCTAGCAAAATATGTATTGAATGTCTGCTAAGTTCCAATGATAAGCACTAGAGATTTACAGATAAAGTGACATGGTCCCTCCAGTGTAACAAAGTAACATGATTTGACTTTGGTTTATCAGGATCACTCTGGCTGCTATTTTTAGAATGCATGATAGAGAGGTAAACGTAAATCAGAAATACCAGGTTTTATAGACCATTGTATCCTTTCAAGCAAAAATTCATGGTGCCTTGGACAAGGGTGGTAGCAGCGGAAATGAAGAAAATTCAACTAGAGGATTGATAACTTGAGTTTTGGATTTAGCAGGAGAAAGGAAATTGGTATCTTTGTGGCAAAGACAAAATTCAATCAAGGCAAGGTGACTGAGGGTGGGTTACTTAAAAGAGAATGGACAACGCTGTGATGATTTCTGGGCAGTGGCAGGGTGGAGAGAAGGGGAAGAAGGTACAGAGGGGATAGACAGTGACGGAAGGAGACTTGACCCGGGGTGGTGAACACCCAATACAGTGCACAGTTGGTGTGTTGTGGAACTGTGCTCCTGAAACCTGTGTAATTTTGTTAAAGTGTTACCCCAATAAATTCAATAAAAAAGGAAAAAAACTTCAATTAAAGAAAGAGAATTCCATAGAGCATATTGAAAGGATTTGAGAGGGAAGTGGTTGGAAAAGGAAGGGTAAGAGGGGAAAAAGCACCAGGTGTAGAGAGACTTGTTTTGGGGAGAGTGGATAAAGGCCTGACAGGCATGAATACACAGAATGTCCACAGGGTTGGATCAGCGGTGTGTGGTACCTCAGAATATAACTCAGTCCAGGTATATTGGGCAAAAAAATCTGTTTTTACTGTTACTTCCATCCAACACCAGCTGCTATCCATTTGGCTGTGGGTCTAAGATAAACACAGTGGAACTAAAGAAGTCTGAAGTAAAAGAATCTTAGCCATTTAATGGAGTATTTGCCCTGTAGTTGAGAAGGAGGTGGGGTATACATAATTATGCCTGCTATTGATTGAGTACCTACTCTATTTCTGCCACTTTTCATCCTCCAAACAAAACCCTAAAATATAGATGTAGTCATCTCATTCTGAAGATGAAAAAGGCGTGGCTCAGGGCAATTAAGTGATATATTTCTCTAGCCATCTTCACACAGTCAGTAAATAATGAAACTAGGATTCGTCTCTCTGTCTCCTTTTCCATTTTGCTTTGAAGGACCGTGGGGGCACATCTCTTTTTGAAAGGCTGGGATTTACAAAGTTGGGATTAGTTGGAAACCCACCATTGGGAACAGTGGGGAGATGGGACTAAAATAGTCTTATAAGAAATGGAACTAAATTGCACTCAGCTGTGGTTTTCAGCCTCAAATCAATCCTGGCAGCTGACTCAGGCTCAGCCCCTGGTTGGTAGCGGCTTCCAGGCTGCTCTCAGGGACCTATGAAAAAAATTGCAAAGTAATATTTACCTGTTAATTTGGAATCTAAAAGGAGAAGTTATTATTTTCAATGACTTTCTAAGTGTTAGGAGGAGAGAATGATTTTCTTTAATTAAGACTATCATCATAGGCTCTCGCTTCTTCCAAATTCTCACTTGTTCAAGTCTGACAGAAATAAAACCTGTTGTTACCACACATCACCTTCACCAGCACTTCTCTGCTTTTACAAGCAGCGGTGCACACCGTGGGGCTCAGGAAAACACAGAATTATTGCCAAGCACGGGTTGTTCTGAGGAACCCTGACTATTCAAAACCATGAATCCAGACTCAGAGAACTTTTTTTGGCCAGGATTTCACTCTTCAAGAATGTATTTTTCCGGCTGCTTAGGGATACCTTGATTATTGTGCGTTCTTACCTTGGCTCACAGTTTTTCTTCCTGATGGCTAGCCCCTATTAGCTTCGCACAAGAATGCCGTAACGTGAGTGATGAGCTCCCAGATCAAGGAGCCAGGAACAGGGCAACTTTGTTTTGTTCAATACATAGTGCCATCCCAAGTAGCAACTCTAAGGGGGCTTGTTTCCTTATTTGTATTGCTTTTTAAGATGCTCTGCATTACTACATTTAGCACGTAATTCCCAGAATACAAAGATCCACCATATTTAATTTCAAATGGCTTCCTATTCTGAGGATTCTTAATACTTGATGATGGTGATTCAAATGGTATTACAATTATTCACCGAGAGTGGAGCACCATTGATTGGTTACCTTCATTTTTACCTTTGGCCAACCTAAAGAAGGCCATGAACATTGACAAAACACAGAAATATAGTTAGAAAGAACAAACTAAGGGACACAAATAAACTTGTATGCTGGTTATCAAGTGACTTGGAGGACAGTTTTGATTTCAAATATTCTCCCCCATTATTTTCATTTAAGCCAAATCAGACTGTCATCGTATACATTCTAGTTTTGAATTTGACACTCCAGATACCCAAATATGAGTAAAAAGAAAACATATATCTGGAACCAGACAAGTTAAATTGTCATTTAAGCTCTGCTACTGATTTCTGTGTGACCTTGGAAAGGGGAGTAAACATTTCTGAGCTTAGTATTTCCTTATCCATGAAGTGATACAGTTGTTCTAAATGACCTTCAAAATCCCATCCTATTCCAAAGTAGTTCATAACACCTAAGTACTATTTCAAAGATTTAAAAAATGTAACCCATCATTTTAGAACATAATATGTCCAGCTTTTACTGGTTTGCTTTTTCAAAATGTATTATTTTCATTCCAGTCCAATCGGTGACTCTTTTTCAAGTTAAGTCTTAGATTGTTTCCGCCATACAATGTAGTTTCAGAATTTTCAACACACAGTGCAAAAAGTATGACAAAACGCTCTATAGAACGATACATAGGAGAAAGGTAATGTTCCGCAGACATGGATAGTTATGAATCTCATCCAAGTAGACAGGTAAAATAAACTTAGGGAGAAGAAAACTGACATTTAAAATTGGTAGAGATACAAGTATTTGTGCAGAAATAACATCTTATACTTCCACAGCAATCTGTCTCCTTTTCTTTCTTCCAAACACATGAAAAAAAAAGGCATTTCAAGTTACTGATTAACCTCAACAGACTGATCTCTGATTCTGTCTAAGGCCCAATAAAATTGACTAGATTTCCTTCTACCAGGGAGAAAAACGAAAAAATTGAACATATTTTTTTAAACATTAGATTCTCTATTATCCTGATGTATCAGCCCAAATTTCATTTGGTTGGACTTCTTAGAAATTTGTTCCTTTTCCAAAACAAGTCAGGAACTTCTAAAGGAGTTATTTTCTTAAATATGAAACTGTATTTCATTATCAGGATAAACCATAAATTTCCATGGTTTATGCTTTTTCTCCTGATATTTTCCACTCTAGAATGAAAAGCCTTAGATTGTGGGGAGTTGATTCTTTAACCCCTGGGGTGCTTACATACTGTTAGCTTTGGCTAAGGATGGAAGTAAAGGGGAAAAAACTTTAAGCAGGGAGTCACTTTGACTGAAAATGGAAAAACCTTGATTAGGTCATCAAAACTAATATGTCAAGTGAAAATGAGTTGCCATGCATGACTTTTTAATGTTTAAGAAACAAACATGTAAAAGGACGTAGACAGCATCTACCATTATTGCACATCCACTCTGTAGGAGGCAGTATGATTCAACCTGGGGCAATGCAAACATGAGCAAGGCAACCCTTTTCTCAGACAGTCTGTGTGACACAAACTGCACACGGAACATGAGACATAATGGGGTTTAGTGCCGTGATAGAGGTGCAACATCTGTAGGAGTACAAGGTTGTGATAGAGGTGCAACATCTGTAGGAGTGCAAGGTTGTGATAGAGGTACAACATCTGTAGGAGTGCAAAGTTATGATAGAGGTGCAACACTGTAGGAGTGCAAGGTTATGATGGAGGTACAACATCTGTAGGAGTGCAAGGTTATGATAGAGGTGCAACATGTGTAGGAGTGCAAGGTTATGATAGAGGTACAACATGTGTAGGAGTACAGGGTGGTAGGTGGCTGATACTTGAACCATCGTTGAGATTAGGAAGATTGTGACAGGTGTGGACAGATGGGAAGGGTGTTCCAGGAAGAAGGAGCAAAGGCATCCTGATAGACTATGGAAAGAGCCATGATGGAGGAAAGGCAAGTGATGTGGTATAGACAGGAGGCCTGGGAAAGAAAAGAGTGAAGACAAGAGTACCATTGAAAAGGAAGAGCTTTGTGCAGTGTGAAGTGGGAAATGCCTTAAAAGATTTTTGGACAAAAGAACGATGAGGCATAATTAGACCAGCGCTTAATTAGGACAAAAATCCGAGAGCAATATGAAGAAAGCCTCAGAGTAGGGAGGACCAAAGGTGGGAGATCTGTCAGGAGGCGATTTCACTGGAACTGTGAATAACAAATGCATGTTATTGCTTCCCAGCCCCTACCAGTGCAGGAGAAAAGTGAAACTTCTCTGTGTCAGGTACAGTATCAGACACAGAACACCCAGGAATGAAATTTAGGGTCCCTTCCTCAGTCTTTCAGTCCTGTTGAAAAGACATGTGTTGACCTTTTTTTTTTTTTAAAGGAAGCCCCCAGCTTTTATCATGACCAGTTTGCTGACGTTCTGAAAACTCTGTCCCTAGTCCTCCTTTCCAGCAGGTTCATATTTCCCACTGTCTAATGGATATTCCATAAACTTGTTAAATGGACACATCCAATATCAAACTCACCTTCCTCTCTGCTAACCTATTTATCCTATTGTCTTTCATTATTCACTTGGCTTCCCAAGCCAAAAATTTCAAAGATATCTACTATTCCTTTTTCACTCTTGAATTCTATATCCAGACCATTAGCTCAGAAACTTCTCAAGTCTGTCCGCTCCTCTCCTTCCTCAACTACTGCATTCCCTTGCTTCAGAGCTCCGTGAACGTTCACCTGGATTATTATTGCATATTGGTTTTCTGTCTGATCTTATTACAGTCTCCTTTTCAAAACCATCTTCCACATAGCTCCCAAAGGTATCTTCAAAAAAATCCATTCCCATAATTCGCCTCTTAAAATGCCAGATATTTACATATGCCTGAAAAACGAAACTCAAGCTCCTCAGTGTGGCCCAAAAGGATATTTTAAATATAACCACAATACAACTTCTCAATAGCTATTCCATAGACTCCTAGCTTCAGCCATATTGAGCCTAACACCATCTTTGATAAATTGCCACAACAGAAGATTATCCTTCTGTGGTCATTGCACACCCTGTTTGTTCTGCCTCAAATGCCCCTTTATCTCTTCTAAGCCTGGACATCTTTTCAGCCTTCAAGAACCAAATCAAAAGCCCATTTTTCTTCCCTGATACTGCCTGAAAAACTAGGATCTACCTATATCCATCCAGTACATTTGTTTCTACCTTTATTTTATCACTAATTCCCGTTTTATTGGGTCTTGGCCTGTTTATGTGTCAGAGCTCTTCCAACAGGCAACCAAATTCTCAAGCGTATGGGCTAGATTTCATTGTCTCAGATTAGCCTGGTAAATGGTGCATATTCAACAAATGTTTGTCAAATGAATGACCATTTATCACTATCATTCTTGAATCCCTTACAAATAAGTAATCAGCTTTTAGGAATTATCACAGTGTGGACCAGGACTACACACAGTACTTCATGGAGAAAAGGCAGGACACGAATCTCATGGAGATTTAGAGATTCATCTTCAAGGAATGTTTTGAAGAAACCATCACTACATCCTGTTAACAACATGGCTTTGATAGTGTAGAATCAACTATAGTTCTTAAGGAAGTGTGAAATCAAGACTGGTGGTGGAAGAGAAATTAGGGATATTCATTCTAGTTCTGGATATCTTCTTTGTAGAGGCGGTAATTGACATTTTGCAATAGTCTGAGGATGTTACAGGTTCAGGTGTAGAGAGAAGAACACATTAATAAGCCATATTGATGTTCAAGTTCTTCCTGAACATGTCACAGTCGAAACATTTCTGTTTTTGAATATGGTTGTAGTGTTATGTTTTCCTTTATGCTTAATTCTGTTACGTTATATCATTGATATTCTCTAACTTGTATACAATCAAGGAAAAAGTCCCCTAATACTAAAAATACTTTCAGCTGATTAAAAACCCCAGTTTTCCTGGGTATTTTGTTTAAATAAAAGATAAAGTTAGAGGCAGCATCAAAATGCTCTGCCTTTTCTGTTTAATGCACTTCTTTTCCCACTTACTTGAGCATATAACAGAGCAGATTTAAATTACCTGCCAATTCTTGAAACGGTTTTCCTGATGAAGTTAAACTGATATCTTGGCATGCTTGGTAAAATTATAACAATATTCAGATACTTCAACTTCAACATGCTCCTCAGAGTATTTATTCATTATACTAATTTTGAAGAACTGGTTATAAGATAGTTGGAGAGAAAAAAATTTCCAGAATCTTCAAATGGCAAAGTGCTTCCACTCGCACGGAGAGCTCTTGCATTGTGTTCCCAACTACCTAGTGGGGACTTTAAAAAGTCAGTTCCAAGGAGTAATATGCTACAATGTGCTGTGGGCCTTTAAGTAGGAAACTTTGAGAAGAGCTCAAAAGGTAGGTAAATGGAAGAAAGAACATTTCCACTTTTTATCTCTATCACTTAGCATCAATTAATTACATTGGTTGACTGATTGACTTAATAGTGTGTTAGGTTTCTTCCATATAAAAGGTTAGAAGATCCTGTTGTTTTTAGCTCTAACTAGCCCAGTGTCAGGAATCATGAGATCATGGATTCTAGAGTCTAGGAAACATATTTGTATTGTCCCTTTCTTTATTCCCAGGAAGTAGTCCAGGGCCTGCATAGATCCTTTTTTGAATGAGTAAAAGAAATAAATGGTCAAACCTCTTTTATGTTTCTGTTTTATGATCAGTAGGATCTTGAATACATTGTCTTATTCAAGTCATTAGTGCATGTGCATTCTTAATTATTGAGAGTTGCATGAGGTAGGAAGAGAGTATTTATGGGAACATAAAACCACACATATGAGGGATTCCCTGTCTTGGATGAAAGTACATAGTTACTGAGGAAGATTTTGCTTCTCAGGGGAAATACACAATAGGAAGAACAGACTGGGACGAGCCTGGGGGTGCAGCTAACATTTCAGTTCTTCGTTACATAAGGTCCTCTTATGGTAAGTGAATGAGTTTGCCAAAGAGACAATACACTGCAGGTTTGTTATTCTCTAATTCCCAGATGGCAAACATGAGAAAGTGAAAACAAGAGAAGTGTGTGGGTGTGCATAATGCAGAATTGGTGACTGCCAGTCAAACCCATGTGGCTATGGAGACACACAAAACAGTCACACTCAGCTGGACCTGTTGCGGCAGGATCAGCAAATAGCGGCAAAACTCCAGAGCTGAAAGGAGAGCAGAGAAAACTGACTGAGAATGATCTATTCTGGGATTGATGCAATGTAGCCTTGATTGTCCAACACAAAAGTGGTGGGAAGCCCTGACTGGTGTGACGTAGTTGACTGGGCATCATCCCACAACCAAAAGGTCACTGGTTCAATTGCTGGTCAGGGCGCATGCCTGGGTTGTGAGTTCAGTCCCCAGTTGGGGTAGGAGAGACAACCAATTGATGTTTCTCTCTCCCATCGATGTTTCTCTCCCCCATAGATGTTTCTCCCCCTCTCTTTCTCCCTCCCTAACTTTCCCTCTAAAAATAAGTAAATAAAATCATTTTTTTAAGTGGTAGGAAATGACTGCTCTGACCTCTTTGTACCATAGGGAAGTCCATCTTCCATTTCTATTCCATTCAGGTCATATATCTGAGAAGGCCTTACTGGATCCCAGAGACAGTTCAATGTCAAGATCTTTAGCCCTTAGCATAACAAAGTATTCCTCTCTCCATCATTTGGAAACTGTCCTGTTGAGTCGGGGGAGATCTAGAGAGGAGTTCCCCGCAGACTCTAGAGTAAATGAATACAAAAGCTATTAACTACGCAGGGTCACATAAGCGGTCAGAAAAGCCTAACGAATTAGGTGTGTGTTCTCAGCAGAGTTTGGTGGTTCTGCCCATAAACTCCCAGGTATTATTTGCTGCATGCATGGTTCCATTGACTCCATGTAAAGTCATGCTCTATAACGGATGAAGCAGATTGTGTGTTGCTTAAACAATAATGTAAGAAACTGAGTTATTTACAATACTTCTGTTCATCATAAAATCAGTTACTCTTTCTCCTCCTTTTCCACCAAGAACATCTAGCCAATCAAATTAAGCCATTTTAATATTTGCCAAGCACCACAAAAAAAAGAGATCCAGGCATCTGGAGAAGGAAGAAGGATGGGGTATTAAGTGCCTGCTTTCTTCTTTTCTTAGATTACTTGACTTTCGGTACTTTTTTTGTGTGTTAAGTCAAGTAGGGTTAAGTTTTTTTCTAAGTCGTGTAAACCAAGAATGTTATTTCTAAAAGAGGAATTAACTTTCATTGAATTCAGTTGTTAATTCAGTCTACTGTTGTAAAGGTCCCAGTCTGTGCCAGGTACTGTTAGGTTCTGAGAATATTTTAAAGGACAAGACCAACATGATCACTTTTCTTTTGAAATACGTATTTTCCTTTTAGTTACAAATAAATTTCAAGAGTGTTAATCTCTTTTAAAGAGTGTTAGCTTTACACATTATTATTTTGTTTAACCTATTGCATTTTCTGTTTGAGTAAATGAGCTTAACGGAAGCCGAGACATAATTAAAGGGTTGCTAGCCTGGAAGTTGCCTCAAAAGAAATCACTAGAACAATGTACTGAGAGGCAAAAAGTTGAAAAAAAGATATAAAAGTTATAGTGAGAAGGTTCCAGAAGGGAAAAGAGTTGAGGCAGATGCAATATTTTAAAAGATAATGACTTCAAAATTTCCAGAACTGATGACACTTTAGATTTTAGGATCAAGTTTAGAAGAAAAGAAATCCACACTTGAACACATTTGAATATAACTATAGAAAAAACTAAGACAAATAATTCTTAAAAAGCAGCCAATGAAAAATAGATAAATTACCTTCAAAGGATAACAATTAGACTGGGAACTGACTTCTCAACAGTAAGCTTATCAGAAGACTGTGGAACGTTTTCTTCAATGGACTACTCTGAATTCCACACAAGCAAAAGTATCACTCAGAATAAGACTGAAACAAAGACATTTTCAGACAGAAAACTACATTAAAGATTTAAAAATTTTTAATATATTTACCTATAGTTCTTCTAACTCCAATCCTAGGAATTCATTTCAAAGAAATAATACGACAAGCATGAAATGATGTATATATGAAACATTTATTGTTAAAAGTTTGCTCACTTTATCAAAGTGAAACAAGTGAAATGTACATCAGAAAAGAATTACTGAAAGAAAATATGATGCATTCATAATTTGCGTTAAGAAGATTACATAGTTCTTTGTGTACTCAAGCAGCATAGTAACACAATAAATAGAAAAAAGAGCCCTGACTGGTGTGGCTCAGTGGGTTGGGTGTGTTTCTGCAAAGTGAAGGGTCCCGGTTTGGTTTCTGGTCAGGGCACCTGCCTGGGTCGCTGGCCAGGACCCCGGTCGGGATGCATATGAGGGGCAACCTATTAATGTTTCTCTTCCTCTCTTTCTCCCTCCCTTCCCCTCTTTCTAAAGTAAAAAAAATTAAAAAATAAGTAAAAAGCAGGCTATGGAACAGCGTATTTCATATGATCCAATATAGATTAAAATTTAAAATCTCTTATAAGTTTACATGTTCAGAGAAGTCTAGAAAGGTATGCATATAGTCATTACTCCTAGGGTGTGGAGTAAGAATTTTTCACATTTTCTATCTTATTTGCATTTTTTTACCCTTGTCATTTTCATTTGGAAAAACAAAAACTGTTTAGTAGTATCCTCTATTTATTGAGACCTTTAATAAAAAATTACATTTATGCAGCTAACGTTGATGATGTTTTAGATCCAGACTTGTTATCTCATTTGGGTAGGCCGTGGTGTTAATGAGCCTGCTCTGAAGCTTCATTTCTGGTGTAGGTCAATTAGCTCTGCACAGAGAATAAAATGACTCTTCTGTACAATACCTATTAGCACAAGGAACCCAGCTTTCACTACTTTACCTGAGTCTCCTGGCAAGAGACATTGTGTGGATGTTGCAGAGCACAGAAAATGAAATAAAACCAACCCCCAAACCGTGCGAACCTAGAGGGGAGTGGCAGTTAGCACCACTTTCACCCACAAAGAATGATTCATTCGTGTCTTATCCTCTTTGAAAAATCCACCTATAATATTCCCCGACCACCACGTTTCCAGCTATAGTAGGTCAAATCAGAACAAAACTGCGTTAAGCAAGAAACTCTCGTTTCTTAGGGCTCCCTTTCCCTTAACCTTTTCACCTTTTCCCCCCCCCCCGCCTTCTCTGCTCAGGAGGATTTCCTCTTTTTCCCCCACATTCATTTTCATAACAAAGGACCTCAAGAAATAGGGACTACCTAACCATTATCTTGCCCCAAAAAGGAATTCTGATTTTTTCAGTTCTGGTGAGGAGCACCAAAAGTTTTGGAATTCTAATCTGACAATTCCCAGGCTTGCAGGTTACCCTTCAATTCTGCAGCAGGTAAAGCCTGGTGACATTTTTTGGAGGCTTGTCTAATATGGTGCCTTCGGTGTAAGCCTGCAGCTTCATTCCAGTCTGAATATATCACTGTCAGCTCATAACTGGAATCACGGAAGGGTTCTGAGCAGCTTGTTGGATTGTTTATATTGAGTACTTGGGGTTATGCATTCCAGCACATCACTGTAAATGATGTACTAGATAAAATTCTAAACAATCATTTCAGAATTCTGGGTATTGGTTTTATCACTGGAAAAGATACCTAGCACATGGATACATTGTAAGGAGAAGCAAGTTCTTATATCAGTCTGCATATTTTCTTTGCATTAGTGACAGTCCTTAGGCTTTATTAAAATTGACTAGCACTAGTAACATTTCAGTGTTTTTTATTTTTTAGAAGGTATTTTTCACATTCATAATAGTTGTACTACCAGAAGTACTTGTAAGGAAATTTTTTTCTTACAAAAAATTATATTTTCTAGCATTTAATATTCTGATATCCAAGAAGAAAAATTTAAAAAGCTCCCAGAAATGTATGATGGGTTTTTCTTTTAGGAATCCCTGGATATTTCCTGAATATTTTCTTCTGGAAAATATGGAAGATACATACATATGTGATTTAAACAAAAAAGCATTCTCCAGCCCTGGCCAGGTGGCTCAGTTGGTTGGAGCCTCATCCTGTACACCAAAAGGTCATGGGTTCGATTCCTGGTCAGGGCACATGCCTAGGTTGCAGTTTGATCTCTAGTCTGGGCGCACACGCAAGGCAGCAGATGAATGTTTATCTCTCGCATCAATGCTTCCCCTCTCTCTCCTACTCTCTTCCTCTCTCTCTAAAATCAATAAACGTGTCCTTGGGTGAGGATAAAAAAAATCATTCTCCAGATTTTTTTTTCAGATATGTTGATTGCTAGCTGGATAATTAATATAAAGGTATAAATTTTCATAGAAAACTATTTGAGATAAAAGTGCTGATAAAAGCTTTATATTTAATTATTTATGTAGGTCAAAGGTATATTTTTTATATATATTCATTTGTACTTTTATTTAATGGACTGGTAATCTAAAGCAAATCTTTCATTACAAAATCATAAGCGTGTAATTCTGTAACATGACAATATCTCACTCAAGCACACTGTATTACATTTTAGGTGAAATACTCAAATTGCTGTCCATCTCGTGTGAGACATTCACATGCTCTACCCACCACACTCAGTGGTGTTACTTCTGCAGGACCCTGTACTTCTACGTACAGGTTTTCCCTTCTCTCTGTACGTAGAGCGTTCCTATCAAACTTTTCATAAACCAAAACGAGATAAAGCGCAGAAGCCATTATCATTGATTTATAGGAAAAATTTTTGATTGTTCCCAGATCCAAAATTCAATGCACATACAATGTCTTTATTTTGTCCACACGATGGAAACACTACTTAAGGCCAGGTTTCCGTTAGATGTTACACTTTTATGAATTCTCTTAGGCTTTTCTGATACCTTAGAACACACTTTGTTAACAGATGCACCAAAGATAAATCAAAACAAAACACAGATGCTCACAAAGTTCAAAGCTGTGCAGCTCCGTGCTGGGTGTAGATCCCAGGGAACCAGCTCAGGGTGCTGCTCCCACCACTGAGGGTACCTCCGTCTACGTAATGGCTCACTGCAGAACAAACACTGAAATCACAGTGCAGAGAACAATATAAAATGTTGCAGCGGAATAATAACATAATTGCAAGATCAGCTCAGAAGGTTAAATGCCCAACAAATCAGAGTTTAAAAAAGAGCATATAGTGAAAGGGGGAGATAGGAGGATATTGTAAAAAATTATTTCAAGAAAATTATTTTAAAATTGCATTATAAGAGTTTGCAAAAAGGAATCCCAACAAAATATATGAAAAATACCCATTTTAATGCACATCTCCTTGAAATTTCAGAGCATTGGGGATAGAGAGAATGTAATCAATGTTTTCTGTAAGAAATAAAGAGATTTTGGGGAAAATGGATCTGAAATAAGTGTATCACTAGACAACTCTACAGCCACCTTTGAAGTTCGAACATGATGAAGCAAAGCCTTCAAATTTCTGAGGGAAATTTTTATTCAACCTAAAATTCTGTTCTCAACCAAACTGTCAATCTATGTCAAACTATCAATCAAGTATGATAGTATGTTTAAACATTTTCAGAAATGCAAACTCCAAAAATATTATCTCCCATTTCAAGAAGTTACTGTACAATGAAGACATAAACTAAAATAAGAGAAAGACAATGAATCTTCCAACTAAGGGGACCAGAGCAGGAGAGAGAACATCTAGGCTGATTGCCATGCAGTAGCTCAAAAGCGAAACTAACCCATTTTGGAGTAGGATGGAAGACTCAAAAATGGATGTTTACAAGGGCAGGAGGGTAAAACTGATGAAGCACCAAATGTGTTCGACCACATTGAAACTAGAATTCAAAAGGGTCTTATTGATCCTTTTGAAGCTGGGGACCTTGATATCATGATTGGGATATGTCAACCTAGGCAAATTAAAAATAATAGAAACATAGGAATTACTATCTCCAGGAAAAACAAAAGTTGCAGAAGAGAGACAATATAATTATGCTACTTAGTTCAGCTCTGAACAATATTAACATAGTCATAGTGAGATAAATACTGATCACAAATCCAACAAAACTAATAACACTATATTGAAACAATAAACATGAAAACGTATGAAATATGTAATAACTAAAATTGACCAGTTAAATATAAGAAAGTAAATACCAAAAGATATAGCCAATAGACCTTGTGAAGAAGCATACATGTGTATGAAATTTGTGGCTCAGGGTCTTATTTTCAAGATCAGTCTTGAAAAGGTATTTTACTATTTAAACTATGTATGTGTATTACTTGGAAAAAATCAAAATATTTAAATAGAATAGAAATGAATGAAACTTTGAGGGAGGGAAGGAAGGAACAAACTAATGAACAAGGAAGGAAAGAAGGGGAGGGGAGGGAGGGAGATCCCATAAATGTATTTCATTATATCCACCAGTTAAAGGAGGTGATATGTACAGTCAATCTATGGATGCTAAAAAAAACCTGATAAAATTCTATACCCATTGCAACATAAATAAAAGAAGAATAGAACAAGCTTAGTGTTCTTAACATTAAAATTCAGCAATTTAATCACAATCATAGCCAATGCCTCAAACCAAAGAATAAATAAGTTTATCATTGTGATAAATGGTCACAGTATATTGTTAAATGAAAAAAGTTTTAGTATGCTTTAATTTGTGTATATACATATATACATAATATAAAAAAGAAATATAAAACAAAATTATAGAATATAGATAACTTTAATCTTTAGTCTGATATATGTATGCAGTTTTCTACCATTGTAAAATTCTCTAAATTTTCTACAATGTCTACATATAAAAATTTTTATACATATGTAATTTTTATTAGTACCAACCACATTTTGGTTACAGAAATGTTCTTATTTTTCTCACTTTCCTGAAAAACAGGTTATAACCCATTTGCTTTTCTCTCTTCCATGTTTGGTAATAAATAACTTACAATTATTACCCATAAAATTGAACTAAAATATTTATTTTTACATTATTGTTCTGCACTTTCGAGGAGCATTGATCTCAGGAAAAACCATGAAATTAAAAAGATTTGTTTTTGCCCTGGCTGTGGTGGCTCAGTGGATGGAACATGGGCTGAGAACCAAAGGGTCGCCGGTTGATTCCCTGTCGGGGCACAAGCCTGGGTTGCGGGCCAGGTCCCTGGTGCGGGGTGCATGAGAGGCAACCACACATTGATGTTTCTTCCCTCTCTTTCACCCTCCCTTCCCTTCTCTCTGAAAAAAAAATAAATAAAATCTGAAAAAGAAAAAGAAAATGATACACTTCTATGAAAAAATATTACTAAAAAAAAAGATTTGCTTTCATTGGCTGCTTGACTCCCTTTTTTGCTTCTCCTACCTGTGTAGCAGTTTTCCAGGGGTGTGTTGGATTCCCTACTGTTTTTCTTTTTCATGCTAACAAATCGAGACAGGCTCTTTTAAAGCTATTATGATTAGATTTTTCATTAAGGTCTTTGTTGTTAACAAAAACTTGTATGCTCCCCACATCAGTGCTTCCCAAGGTTCTGACCTGGGCTCTACTTGATCTCAGAAACACTCAGTTGCTCTCAGGCGGTGTGCCCATAACATCTTGTGCATACCTCGGTTTTAGTGCTGCAGAAGCATTCCTAATGGAACTCTGATTAATATACCTAAACTAAATGGCTGTGACTGCCCTTTCCTTTTGTGAAATATGGCTGATGCCCAAGGCATGCTAAAGTCTCCCAGCTCTCAGCTGTTCTCCAGAATAACCACAAACTTCTCTCCCTGCCAGTTGAGTCCTAAATTTACCCAAAAGTTGGTAACATGTCTTCCCAAACCAGTCGTCTTTGCTCTTTTAATTACATAATTAAATTTTATGTTGGAACTAATGAGATACTATATGAAAAGTTGTTTCTGTGGAAACAATTGTGAATATTTTTTTAAAGATTGGATAAATTTGAGTGCTAAAAATAATACTATTGAATTAAATGTTGACATATGTATAATGCTAGCTTTCAAAACTAATACAACTCTAGGAGGATCCACACCATTATATTGCAAGT
>VMDR010022450.1:0-16206 GCA_007922815.1 Macrotus californicus | reverse complement strand
GGACCGTAAGAGGACAGCCAGGTAGAAACATGAGTGTTGAAATGAAAGTTGAAGCCTGATCCCTGCCTCTCCCTTTAGGAATTGATAGGATGAGGACCAAGATGGGCTTGGGGCCTTCTTTCAGCGCCCCAGGCCACAGCAGAATAGAAATGGTAGAATGGCATTTTGAAGGAGAGGAAGAGTGAGAGCATATGCTTCAGTTTCCCAGTACCCATATGTAGTTTCCAGAAGCTTCTGCAGGGAATGGAAGAAACCTATAACTGGGGTGAAGAAGGCAAGGAGAAGAAGTCAAAGGGACCATGAACACCAGCAGGTGCAGGAGCTCCACCAACGTCCAAGTGGATCCATTTCCAAGGGCATACAGTGCAATGGATACAGACATCTACTTCAGAGGTGGCCAGTAAAAATCCAGAGGACTGCCTGAGAGCCAGACCCCCTTCCTCTGATGCCATGTGGCTACCGTGTATATACCTATAACTCAGGCACCATGCTGGAAAGACGACAGGAAGAGGAGATTCCTTGAGAGGAAAGCATTGCCTGGATAGAAAGTCTGAATTTTGGATTGAATGGATTTAAATCCTCAATTGACTCTTCATGCCAAAATAACAGTGTTAACCTGGATGAAATTATTGTAAACTGGAAATAATAAAGTTAACCTCTGGCAGGCAAATTTAGGGCCATTCTCATCACCACAAGGGAGAAATGAGGGCTCAAGAGTAAGTCACGTTCTGGCCCTGGCCGATGTGGCTCAGTTGGTTGGAGCATCATCCTCTACACCAAAAGGTTGGGGATTCGATTCCCAAACAGGGAACATACCTAGGTTGTGGGTTCAAACCCTAGTCGGGGTGCATATGGAGGCAACCAATTGATGCTTTTCTCTCACATTGATATCTCTCTCTCTCTCTCTCTCTTCCCCCCTCTCAGGTCAATAAACATATTTTTTCAATTTTTTAAAAAAGATTAAGTCATATTCTGCTGTGGAAAAGTAAACTCATATCTTTTCACAACTGAGTGGTCACTGAAAAATGTAAGCCATCTACATATCTTTAACAGTAACATGCGATACTGGATTCCACCAGACACACATCTGGAAAGTGCTCTCTGATGGAAAGAACCAGAGAGCAGTGTGCAACATTTAACACTGGGCAAGTACGGCACACGAGAACAGAGCACAAACTCAATAAACTGAGTCCACATGGTGATTTTAGTCCTAATCTCACCCCTCCCACAAACATGCAGTGGTTCCTTGGGCTCCCTCTAACCATCTCTGCATCTCAACTTTCTCATTAGTACAGATAATTAAAACCCAATAATATTCATCATAAAACACATTAGAAAAAGTGAAATAACAATAATTAGGTTCAGAGAAAAACAAATCTTATTTCTACCACCCCCATCTCCCTACACGATGCCCAGCATGACTCAGAGATTTCTGGAAGGGGGAAATGGGGACAGTTACTAGCAGAATCCAGGGAATCTACAAATTATTTATGCAGAAACTGAGTGGGACAAGGCTTGCTATTTGAATTATGCATGCGTCTGTTTTATCAAACCCATCCCTCCCCCATCCATATTATAGGACTTGTCATCTCTTATTTACACACCACAGGGTTCCATCACTCAAACAAAGAGGCAAAGTGATATGGTGCACACAGAAAAGAGCGTTTACATGGAAAGTGTGAGCATTTCTTAATCAATGCGTTTTAGAAACGTGTTTTGAAAAATGAAGTAATGTGCATTGGCAGTGTTTATGACAAAAGAAGTTATCTGCTATTCAGCAGATTATTTGGATAAGAAGATCATTTCTAAACCATAGTTTGACATCTTGTATTAGTTCCAGTGCTCTGGGCCTCCGTTTTCTCCTGTGCAAAACGGGGACACTGAGACCTCTCTCGCAGGATTGCTGTGCAGATTCAATGATGTGCTGCACAGACAGCACTTGGTAAGGACATTACAATTTACCACACTGTAAGGACCTGTGCCCCTTTATCCCTGAGCCACCATGTGACCCTCCATCCTGGTTGCCCTAGTCCTGTATGATTAAAGGAGAATGAGAAGGCTTTTTGCCATGACCCCGTCTTTTTCCCTGAGCTGATCCAAATATGGCCTTGCACACATACAGATGACTGTCCCTTGAATACAGCAGAGGAAAGACACAGAAGGCACAGGGAAGGGGAATGGTAAGGAAGCAATATAGAGATGTTCAGGGAAATTAGTTCAAAGATTTCTCCCTCCACTTCATCTTTGGTTACCGCTCTGCACACACACTGCCATTCCTGTGTCCTACCTCGGCCCCAGTCTGTGTGGTGGTTACAGCATATACAAATGTCTGCTCACTCTCAAAGGTGTCTGTGACATTTTCCTTGAGTCCCTTAGACAGATAAAAGCAACTCTTCCCTCTATAAATGATCCTAAGAATCTCTGTGAGTTCCACACATGCCATGTTCTCATTATTTATTTTAAATCTGTTATATCTGCCAAAATGTAGCTCCTTGAAGTTAAGTTGATATTGTAAAAAAAATATATTACTATGTTATTACTGTTTACTATATGCCAGGCAAATAGTTTTCATAGATATGATCGCATAAAATATTCAAAATGGTCATTGTTTTAGGGGCTGTTATCATCCTCTTTTAACAGATAAGTCAACGGAGATTCAAGGAGGATAATGGATTGAACGTCCTAGATCTTTGCAAGAACAGAATGGGCACTTGAGTCTAGGCTCAAAAGGCTGAGCCCTCAGGGACCATGCTGCATGATGTCCGCATCTCATGGCTCTTCCCCACCAGGGTCCCTCAGGGTGCCCGCCATAGAGTAGACATTCAGTTCATGCTGGTTGTCTGATGTCCACCATGGGAGCGTGGAACAAGACAGAACACAAAAAAACAATCTCTTTCTCTCCCATTTTTTAACTGCAGAGCCTGTATATATTAGCATGTTGCATCTTATCCAGCCACAACCATCCTCCTTCTCTTCGGAAGTCCTTTCAAATGGCTCCCGTGTGATGTTGAAGCATATTCTGTATACTGCACAAGCCAACACTCTTGGAAAAGTGTGATTACTGTGAGCTAGGAGTTTTATCTCACCTGCTCCTCTCGGTTTATACCTTCATTATTTAGTAAAAATCACTTTCCTTACTAGTTCCTTCAGACTGCATTTCAGTACTGGGTGAGAGAAATACGTGGCTTGGGAAAACATCTAACAGAAAAAGAAAAATGGACTCTTTCAATGTTTTGATTCCATTTATGTGTTTTCACTGGACTTCAGACCTGCTGAAAAGCTCTAGCAAATTGATTTCAACCACCGACTCCTCACGATATATATGACTCTCACAAAAACACAACCACCACCATTACCATGAATGTGTACGGAACGTTAATCCTATGCCAGGCACCATGCTCAACCACTTAAATATATTACCCCACTTAATCTTCACAACAACCTTACGACATTATCACTCCATTTCACAACGAGGAAACTGAGTCTTAAAAGAGATCGATGTCTTACCTGAGGTCACATCCCAGGAGCTGACACAGGACTCAGACTCAATGTTATCTGACATCCAAGGCTGCCTTCCAAAGCTTACACTGCCTTCCCACTTAACTGCAGTTAAATCTTTCGAAAGCTAACATTAACCGCAACACAATTCCGTTAATCTATTTAACTTCTTTGAGAGAAACATGTCGTACCTTTAAGAACCCAGACAGTCAAGAGGCACAGAGGTAGAACATGGATCCAGGGCAGTTAAAATATCTCTAAGGATATTTTTCTGCTATTTTCATGTACGTCCTTTAACACAATAGTCTTTTAATAAGTAGGTTGATTTAATGAATGAAGGAATAACAAATGATTGATTAAAGCAACTTGACTAGACACGAAATGGTGGGTCCACATCCTTGTTGCCCAAAGACTTTGTAGACATTGTTCAGTTTCCTCTGGCATTTAATGTGATAGACATTGGACACTAGCTTGACTTTGGTTGCCTTTAAGATATTTAAAAAATTCCTGGATGTTTACAGGCTTTGCATGTTTGCGGAAAAAAAACTCGGCCACAGTAAATTGAGGACTGAGTCTTTCTCTATTATATTTTTTATGAAATGAAATAAGCCTTTTCAGTTGGCATCCTTGATTCCATTCTAAGTTCTGAAAAGTTAACTGGAATTAAATTAAGCACTTGAAGCCTGACAGCAGAGAGGTCAATAGCATGGGGATTATAGCCAGACTGCCTAAACTCTAATGTTTACAAGCTGTGTAATTTGGGGGCCAGACACACCTTTCTATGCCTACTTTCTATATGAAGAACGGGAGAAATAATGTGCTTTTACTCATGGAGCTATTATGACTTAATACATGTAAATCACTTAGGGCTGTTTGGCACTTAGTAAGTGTATATTCTTCAAGAACATCTAGTGTAAGTTCCAGGATCCAGGAGGCATTTATTTAGCACAGATCCTCTGGAATGAGCTGATGACTTCTCTCTTTATTGCCAAGACTACCAATACTCTTCATGAAATAAATCAACAGCTATCCGCCCCCTCTCTCTCCAATGTTCAGCTACCTGAGTTCTTTTCTCTTTAGTTACTGGGTTTTGCTGTTAGAACTCTGTCTCTAAAAACCTTTTGCTTCACTCCAGTTTCCCTTGTACAGCCTGCTTCCCCTTACTCGCTTCTTTGCCGGTTGGCAGGGAAAAACTGTCTCAGAACAGATGTAGTAAGAAAGATGCTAAGGGCTTAGCCTTATTCAAGAGGTGGATAAAGGTAATGAATTAGATTAGAATTTACTAGGAACATTTATAGGTGGCCTGGCAAGTACAGAATAAACCGGTGGCTTCATGAATTCATACCCACACAGTAAAAAGATGAGTTTTCTGCCTGATTCAGACTGTAGTCAGGAAGTGAGAAAGTGTTCCCTTACTTCTGTCCTCTCACACGGGGAAATGGCTTCAGATGCAGACTGCCTACTGAGATTCTCAGTTCAGCTCCATGAGATTTACAGCGTGTGAAAACTCCTCTGGAGCTATGACAGTCTTTCCTGATGTTTGAAGGTGTCGTGGGTTTTATTCTGGGCCTTTAGTGGTTATTTCAACATGAAGTTACTACCAGCTAAATGCCATTTTTTATTTTAGAGGACTTGCTTTGTTTTTAACCTTCTTTATCAACTTGGTTCTGTCCTTTGGGATCCAGCCTTGTCTCTGCACCAAATCCCCTGATTTTGACCCATTTATGTTCACATCTTCCCTATTCCCGCCATTATGCTGGGTACCAAACATTTCAAACCTAGTGGTGTAATGCAGTCATTTTAACATGCTTACAGACTCTGTGAGTTCCTCACAACATGATAGCTGAGTTTCTAGAGCATATGTCTCTCTCTCTCTCTCACACACACACACACACACACACACGAAACCCTAAACATCGCCCCCCAAAAAACCCAAACAGGTAGAAGCTCCCTTTTCTTCCATGACCTAGCCTCAGAAGTCACATAGCATCAAATTCACTGTAGTCAAAAGTCTACCTGGATCCCACATCTTGAAGACAGAGATGTCACAGTCCCATTCTAGGAGAAGCATGCGAAATGACCACATTGTTGTGGCCATCCTTAGAAAACACAATCTGCTACATACCTCTCAGACTCTAGCTAACTTAGTGTTCTCCCTCAGCCGTAATACCATCTCATCCCTGGCTCCTCACAGGCAGTGTCCTGCCATTCTGCTTCCAGGCTCTGTATCCTAAGGCCTCCGTCTCATCTTCTCTCTGTGGCTGTGCCCTGGGTCCAGGTGCCCATGTTTCCTTGGTTTTACTCACCTCCACTGTTCCACTAAGTGTCAGTTTTGTCTGACACAAGATTATACTTATGCCCTTCACCTCTCTGTCTTCCATAAAAAAAAAAATTCCATTTATTTCATTATTAGTCATAACTAGTGTTACTAGTTTCAGAAACTAATGTTCTAATGATTTATTTCCCCATAATCCTGGGCATAAATGATTAAGTATAACTGAATGCATTGCTGGCCCTGTCTAATCAGAGAACAAATCTGGTTATTTCCTAACTTGGGACAGACCTGGAAAGACAGTCATGGATCAGCAGAGGCTGAATTCAAAGCTACTGCTAAATAAGTGTTAAGATACCAAAGCAATAGGATTTCCCTTAAATAGTACATGCTGGTTTTGTCCAGGTGGGTACAATTAGTCTTTTTTTAACTTATTTATAGAGAGAAGGGAAGGGAGGGAGAAAAAGAGGAGAGAACATTTATAGGAGGCATAAATTGTACAGTTGCCTCTTATACAAGTCCTAACCAGGGACGGAACCTGCAACCCAGGCGAGTGCCCAGACTGGGAAATGAACCAGCAACATTTTGCTTTGCGGGAAGATGCCCAATCGAGCCACACCAGTCAGGGCAGTACAATTAGTCTTAAGACCAGCATAGAAAGATGGACATTCACCTACTTTAGAGATTCCACTGATTTAAAAAATCCACTATTTCAAGACGATACCAAAAATTCAAATGGAGAGAGAAAATAGATGTTAATTGCAGTAGATGAGCTATTAAGCAAGTTGTAACGCAGAAAATCATGACCACGGATTTAAAAAAATAACTTTACTTGATTACGGAAGACTACTTGGAATGTATCAACAAGAATAAAGAAGAAAATTAAAACCTCTCATTTGCTCATCACACAGAGATAAACAGTGTGTACATTTTTGTGAAATATTTTTTCTGGTAATTTTGTGCATGATAATATATTTTTTTTCATAATTTTAACAGAAATGGGATCGTATTACCCCTATGGTTAAGTATCTCTCTTTTTAAATGACATTAATTCATTAATTCATGATTTATATCATTAAATATTGCTTGAAAATCTCATTGTTAATGACTGAACAATATTGAATTGTATGAACATAATTTATATAATAACTTTCTTATTGCTGTATATGTAGGCGGTTCTCATTGTCTTCATATCTTTACTACTATAAACAACACTGTGAGGAGCAACCTTTTCTATACATGAGGTTTACATACCCGTTAGATCTTTCTTCCACTGGCCACCATAAGGGGTTTAGAGCATCCCCCCATACCCTCAACAACACTGGGTATTACTATCTTTAAAATCTAAGGAATTAAGATAATTGAAAAAATGTATCTTATTTTAATTCATATTTATTTATTAACAGAGTAGAACATTTTATTTGATTAGCCATTTAAAAGTCTGCTTTAGGAATTCCATCCACAGTCTGCTCACATGTATATGATAATAACATCTGCTGCATGGATTACTTATCAGTCAGGGATCTTAAATGCAAGGAAAGAAAGAGAAATAGAGAGTAATTGAGAGGGAAGGAGGGATGGAAAGAGGAAGGAAGGAAGGAAGGAAGGAAGGAAGGAAGGAAGGAAGGAAGGAAGGAAGGAAGGAAGGAAGGGGACTATGCTAAAAGGATTTAGATGGTTGAGAGGCACTTTAGAAAGGCCTGAAAACCAACCTTGAGGCTAAGCTGCCAGAAAATATGACTGACACCTTCCTTTACAACTGACTCTGGTGAGAAAATACTGCCCCTGTGGTGACCACCCCAGAGAGCAAGAACTTGCCCCTCGTGCTTCATATCACTGGCTTTTGAGTCAAAGTCCAATGCCACTATGGTCAGTTCACAGAGCTGGAGGCTTCTTGGGACAGAGGAGCTTTGTGTCCCCTCCCAAAACTCCCAAGAAGATCTCCCAAACACAGAAAGAGGTGTGCAGCTGGGCAGCGGAAACAAATGAGAAGCATCTACTACACTTTAGAGCGGGGGCCTCTTTATTTGTTTGCTCTTGGCCTGACCCACAGCATTAAGATGAAGCAGAAATCATGATACGGATACACATGGCGATCACCTTAAGATAAAATCATCTCTCAGTGACTCTTGCAAGAAAGATGTCATTTGTGTCTCATCAGAACTCATTCATTGATTACAAGCTCCTCATGGCAGCCCTTCCTGTATTCCCCACAGCGACTAGATGGTGCCTTGCATACATTTCTTGTTTTATGCATTATCATTTCCAAATCTAAAGGAAACCATGAGGTTGTGAACACTTCTTTTGAGAAAAGACATTAGTGCCTCGTCTCCAACTTTCTCAGCTGTGCAGCCAGCAGGCCAGGCTCAACGAGTCAGCAGGAGGCCAGATGTGCACAGCTGAGAGCACTTTCCATGCAGATGACAGTCAGTGGGTCTCGCCATTTATCTTATCTAATGAGACAGGAGATCCCCTGAAAACAAAAGCCTATAGCATAATCAACCAACCACATCGTTTCCTTGTTCTCGGCTTCAATCACCTTTAGACTAAGCCTTTTCACAATCCTGATATTCACTTAACTGACACTTCCTGGGTACCTACCTTGTACACATCCACTTGAGCTACTCCACAGCTTTCAAAATTCAGGTTACTGCTGAACATGTTACGTTCTGCCTAAAATGTATGCTACTCAGGTGGTGCAAATGCTTCCAGATAGACAGGGTCTGGCACAAATAACACCCTTTTTTGTTACAAAATCTTTCATTACAAAATCATAAGCATGTAATTCTGTAACATAACAATACCACACTCAAGCACACCATATGACATTTTAGGTGAAATGTTCAAATTAAAACTATAAATTATGACACCCATATTACTACCCTACCAACCACACTCAAGGAGGTGCTACTTCGGCCGGACCCGGTAGAAGTCAAAATTGGGCTGAAGAGCTTCTGTTCTCCCCTCTCCTGATCCACTCTCCACCCTTCTCCATTCTCCTCTCTGCTCTCAAGGCTGACCGGGCAGTCTGGCTGCTAGTGGGGTTCAGCCAATGGGGAGCACCAGCAGGAGACTGGAAGAAGGGAAGAGGGTGAGGTTGGCATTTATTCCTCCAGCTTCTGACCTGAATCTCTCCTCTCCGCCAGCCCTCTCCACACAGTTCTATCTCTAGTTCTTGTGAGCACTCTCTTCTCTTGCCCCTGCAGGCCCTAGGGTGGCACTGGTGCCCCAATGTCCCTGGCCACCACACCATTCCCATCTTTGTGAACGGTCCTCAAAGTAACCAACTTGACATGCCACCTCTTTCCTGCCAGGACCCTCAGGTCCATCAACCAACAATACATGACTATTACACGGCTCAAAGAGATTTTTTAAATTTTTTTCATTTAAAGTTCTATTACCATGTCTGCAATTTACTTTGGAGTTCATTTAAAAAAAAAGAAGAAGAAATGTACTAGAGCAAATACAGTAAATTGTTAGCAGTAGAATCTTGGTGGGAGTTATATGGGTGTTCATGGTAAAATCTTTTAAACATTTCTGAACGTTAAAAAGATTTCACAATAAAACATTGGGGAAAATCTTATCGTGACAAATATGGAAGAGACTTAAAAAACTATAAAGGAACGGGTTAAGTTTGATGAAATGAACTATTTATTGGTGAGAAAATATGAAGTACCAAAGCCGACACAAGTAAAAGCAGACAATTAGAATTGCCCAATACCCATGAAAGAAATTTGAAACGTTCTCTAAGCACTGCCCTCTAAAGCATGCAATGTCATTGTGCTCTTACAGGAAAGTTCTTGAAAGCACTGAAGTCTGGTCCTTTCCTTATTATCCACAGGCTATGAGAAAAGTATGGCAGGGGTTAGGGGAAATGGCATCAAGTCCTCCTGCATTCTACAATGCCATTTCAAGCCCACTGTGATCACCACAGGTCGACATGAGGTATCTCTGCTGTTTCTTTACAGAGTTACAAACAAGAGCAGGTATAAGACCTTTCAGCGTTTCCCTCAACCTGTCTGTGGTTTCTTTCTTATCAGATCTCCTGAATCGAAGCCCGTGGAATGGAGAAAGTGGATTCTTGGGGATGGGAGTTACAGAATCCTCACTTTAGACTTAGATCCTAAACTCTCTCCATCCTCACCCAGCTGAAGACTCCCATGTCCACTTCTTGTCATGTGGTATATTTCGTATGTTCATAGTCTGGATCTTTTTACACCAGAGTTTAGAATAAAATTTTATGATCAGAGCCAGATAGGCTTGACTCTTGATATGTAAAAGGGAGAGTCTGCAATTTAAAAAATCCTTACGGTCTTCAAGATAATCACAAGTTGCACGATGACTCTCTGATTGCTCTGTGGCTTTAAGAATCCCAGCATTCCTTGAGGCAAAGATTTCTTCTGGTTGAATATGGAGGTCACAAGGGTCAAATGCACAAGGGGAAAGTATATTAATATATTCTAAAACATTCTGATCATACCAACATTTCCTGGGTTGTCTCTTATCCCAGATTCCCAATTCGAATAGATCAATTCAGGTCCTGAATCACCTTTCCCTGCTGTATGTGTTGTCTCTGTTCTTTCTCACCTAGACTCAGCTGAAAAACTCAGACGGTCCTGAGATTTACACACACATGCAAAGGAGAAAGCAGATACCCCCGCAAGCTGTTATGATGTATAGAACAAACCTCATTAAAGGGTGGGGGGTGATACAGATAAGGGATTTGTATTTCAGAAAAGCAAGCAACTAAAAGTGAACATTAGGCAATGTTGTTCTTAACAGTCCACTGGCCCACCCATCACTGGTGAGTCCTCACATGCAGCCTCCCACTCCTTGGTCTATACCACCTCCTCCCTAACTCCCTTTCCTCCCTCTGTCTTTAGTCTTAACCCTGTCCATCTTGGCTGTTTGAAGGCAGTTCTTCTCTAGGTTAGTGTGAACCATCTGGGGATGTTACTACAATGTAGATTCTGATCCAAAAGGTCTAGGGTGGGCCCAAAATTCTACATTTCTAACAAGCTCCCGTGTGTTACCCATGCTGCTGGTCCAAGAGGATACTTTGAGTAGAAGGTTTTTGGGAATTCCATATTTTTCTTTTATGCAGATCAGTTCTTCTCTTCTGGGCTCCTATGGCCAAGCTATATTTCTGAACCCACCTTTTCTCTCCAAACCCACTGGTCTACTCAACCAATGGAACTTGGATTTAGTACAACCTACCCTCCTTGGAAGACAGCTTCATTTAAAAATTCAAATGTTGCCCTCGCCAGATGGCTTGGTTGGAACATCATCCTGTGCACCACAAAGCTGTAGGTTCGATCCCTGGTCAGGGCACATACCTAGGTTGTGGGTTTGATTCCCAGCCAGGACACATCCAAGAGGCAACTGATTGATGTTTCTCTCACATCAATGTTTCTCTCTCTCTCTCTCTGTCCCCCTTCCTCTCTCTCTAAAATCAATAAACATATCCTTGAGTGAGGATAAGAAGATAAAAAAACTTAAATAAACACATATATAAAAATTCAAAAAATTTTCCCTTTGCATCAGGGTTATCATGGATATTCTCATTTAAGAGAGCATTCATTTGAAGCTGACTTCCTTCAAGCCTGATCACATGAATAAAAATAACAAACATAGAGGCAAGGACTTCTTGTTAAAAATAAGAAGGGAAAATGGAAAATATACCAAGACAATGAGTTGGAGTTTGCCAAGGAGGCTTCTAAATTTGTTCTGCTGTGAATTCAAAGTGGGACACTGGGAGATTCATAATTTAGCTACTTTATTAGGTGATTAGTAATTAAAAGTACCTAAAAAATAAAAAAAGGTACTGAAGAAGATTTGCACCCAACCTCTATTTGGCTCATCTGAACACAGACAGAAACACTTGAGAAATGTAAAATTCTTTCATCACTCCAAATTGCCCAAGCACAAACCAGGCCAAGAGCGTCAACTGCTTCTAAAATAAGATGCAGGTGTTCTTAAACATCTAACACAGCCCGCTAATCTTAAATTACTCTTCTCTCCACATGCCCCTGGGCAGGGAGGGCGGAGGCAGGCCTTCCGTCACAGCCTCAGGAGAGGAATGAGAATGGCGATTCCAGAAAAAGGGGGAAAAAAAAGAAACAAACAAACACAGATGTCATCACCTCCTCTTTCTGTGTTAGCTGCCCAACCAAGGTTGGAGGGAGGAGCAAATAATATCCTCAGGGGAACTCCTAGGATATTGAGGATTACATCTTTCGTTCTGATTTTTCACCCACCCTGATTCCACGCCCTTTGTCAAGTGATTCTGAAGTCCCTCCCACCTAAAGACATAGAGTATATTTCTCCACACCTTGACTTTGGGTTTATCCATGTTACTTTCATTGGCTATAGAATGAAGTGCAGGTAAAGTGTATTAGTTCTGAGTCCAGGCCTTACAAGGTCTGGGTGATGGTTCTTACTCTTTGGGACTTATGCCATCACCACAACTGAACATGGTGCGGTGGATGAGAAATTCAGGAAACAGCTGTCCCAACCGAGAAGATCCCAGCATAAACAAATCATCTGGGTACCAGTCGACCCACAGACTCCTGAACTAAATTCGGTCATATTTCTGTGCCACTGAATTTTTGTGGTTATTTGTTCCACAGCATCATTGGATCAAGAGCAAACTGATACAGTACTAAACGCAGGCTTGAAGATCTAGGAGTACCCTATTTTTGTTCTGATGCTGCAAATCTAACTTTCAGTATGAGTACAGAAGCTATATCCCATTGTGTACGTAATTTGCAATATTCATATTGGTATCTCAATATTGGGAGTTACCACTTTGTTGTGGCAGTCTGTACAATTCATTTCCATTTTTCTGAAATTTAAAACACATGCTTTTGTTTGTTTGTTTGTTTTGCTAAAATCCAGGATTCCTTTCAACAGCTTAATGTCAAACAGATCTTAAGGTAGTGCCTGCTCTTAAAATGTGCTTTCTAAGGGTTCTTGATGTAGGGACATGGCACCTCCAGACACACATCTTCCTTCAAGGGGACTGTGCCTATAGAAACGGAAGGCACAGTCTGTCCTGGGAGAGTGTTCATTGGACCAGAAAGCAGACGCCACTGAACTGGAATTCAAACTTGATAGCTATGTGGCCTTGGACAAGTTACTTAACTTCTCTGAGCCACAATCATTTAATCTATACAATGAGACCTCACAGGGCAGTTACTTTAGGTAAGGAATGTAGAATACCCAGCATGATTCCTGCTGTATACCAGCACAGAGGCTCAATACACTACATTCCTTTGTTTCCCACTCTGACTCCACTTTCCATCTCATGCAAGAAGCTACTATGTCTCTGTGGAAGACTAGCCATTTCGGTGTTAAACTAACAACGTCCAGCAAGGATTTCCTGAAT
This sequence comes from Macrotus californicus, assembly GCA_007922815.1. Taxonomy (NCBI): domain Eukaryota; kingdom Metazoa; phylum Chordata; class Mammalia; order Chiroptera; family Phyllostomidae; genus Macrotus; species Macrotus californicus. Next base: position 3,049 of record VMDR010022450.1, on the reverse strand, counting down.
CCTTAATATGTGCCAAATACAGCATATTACTGGGGGTACAACACGAGTAAGACGTGGTCCCTGGCTTCAGGGTAGTGGAAGACACACTGGGTGGGTACTATTTTAAGTGTCTCACATGTATTATCTCATTTAATCCCCATAACAATCCTGTGGGACCTTGCCCCCATTTTTCAGAGTGGTTAAACGGCCCCAAATCACACAGCCAGTAAGAAGCAGAGCAGGGATTCAAACCTGAGTAGTCTGGTTCCAGGACCCATGCTCTTAACCTCTTTGCTATAATATTATCTATTATAAATAAGTATGCACATAATCCATGAGGCAGCGATTCAACTTCCTGCCACCTCTCCTTACACTTGTGTACAAGACAACAGCATAAGAACATTCAGTGCAAAGCCATTTGTAATACCAATAAACTGAAACAATATAATGAAGGAATATGCTGGAAAAAATGTGCATTGCATGATGCCATTTAGATTTATATTTTATATTTGTTTAGGTATGTATATATGTAAATACATAAGAAAAGTCACCAAATGGATGACCTCTTGGGAACTGACTAAGAAAGAAGGTGGATGATTCAGAGGATTTATGCATTATTTACAACATTTGAAACTGTAAAAATGAGGCTGTATTTGCATATTCCTCATTCAATTAAAAATTAATATTTTTAATCCCTCCTTAACAAAAAGTCAATAAGAAACTCCAAAGGCTGACTTGCGGAATATTCTATGAGCTTAGCACCAGCTGTGTAACTGCTGGGTGGAGGAATATGACCAGCTGAATAAATGAGGACCGGAGAAATCATAATGCATAGATTGGAGCATTCCTTTCTACAGAAATCATACATACAGAACGGCTCTGAGGGATGAAAAGAGTAACATGTCACTATATAAGTGTTTGTGTACACTTTAAATATCTTACAATTTTATTCCTCAGTGATAATAAATCTGAAAAGGAGAATGAGGGTTTGACTTCCATCCTCACCTTAATAGAGACTTGGTATAAAAAACTTTATAGAATCATTTTGTAGGAGTTGGTGATGGAAGAGAAGGAGAATAGACATTCTTAGTACTGGACAACTTTAATATAAGCCTCCAAAGAGCATGAAACAGTAGTTATTAGAAAGAGAAAGGCAGAGCAATCCAGTGGAGTGAACAAGTAGTTCGATCCTAGGAGACCTGGTTTTTATCCCTGGCCTTCCTGAAATTCAGTTGCCACCTGCGGATATATTGAATCTTACGCCCAGAAGAGGTCTCAGGGACTGAGTCTTCTTACTTTATAGATGAGGGAACAGAGTCATAGGCAAGAGAAGTGGGTTGCTAAAGATCCCCTGTAGCAGCAGAGCCCAGACTAGGATCCCAGCCAGAACTCTCTTCTAATCACGGCACAGTCTCGTGGATGAGCCTGTCTACTCACGAGTGACAATGGAACGACCAGAGTGAGGCCCGCGCACACCACGGACAGCTGTGAGGGCACACATCAGTCCAAGGCACTCTGACCTATGCAAAGGGAAGGCTTTGGGTCTGAGCTTTTTGCTAAGCAAAGCCTGCTCTTGAAAGAGATATAGGAGAACCAAAATAGACACGTTCTTTTGTTTATTCCTGAATTCTTTTATTCTTAAAGTATTTTCAACCCACTTATAGTGATGTCTGTGTGTCCACTGCAACATTAGCAATGTATAAAACCCAGCAATATATAAGAAGGATAATATATCACAACCAAGGACGGGTTCATCTGAGAGATACAAGGTTGGCTTAACATTTGAAAATGAATCAATGTGATTTACCACAGTGGCAGAATAAAGAAGAAAAACACACTCAGCAAGAGATGGAAGGAAATTATTTGATGGAGAGATCTAAGGCGGTGGCAGAGTAGGTGGATGTTATACTTACCTCATTCCGGGACCAAACAGGAATTACAACTAAAATATAGATCAACCTGAATTGTTCTATAGAACAGTTGAAGACTACCTAAAGAGAAATCATATAACCAAGGATTTATAGAAGCAGCCAAATTGAGACTGGTAGGAAGGGCAGGGATGTGAAAGGGGCTGGCCCTACTCCCATGGGTGGTGGCTGGGATCCTGGAGGGCTACCTCAGCTGCAAAGGTACCCCCTGAGAAGTGTGAGGACTCAATCCCATGCCAGTCTCCCCAGCCCAGGGCCCCAGGGCTTTGAAGAGGCACTCACATGACATCTGGCTATGAAAATCAATAGGGATTCTGCCACCAGGGAGAGACAAAAGTCTACTACAGAAACAGATGCCCTCTTAAAGGGACAACGCACAAAATCTCATTCCTAGTCACCCACTCTGGGCTCCAGTCGGGGAGGGTGGAGTAGACTGGATTCACATTGGGAGAGACTGGGGTTTGTGTCTCTGAGGAGAGAGCTGAAAGGAAAGCCACCAGGATCCCTGTTCTGAGTCCCTCTCCAACACTGCAGACACCATCTTTCTTGGCATCAGTCTGGGAAAATGCAATAGCTATACCCTTTGGACTCCCTCTTGCCTTCAACTGTGGAGCTTGTGCCCTGCTGAGGAGTCAGCTTCCTAGGCAGATTCAAGGTACGTCAGTAACTGAGTTGTGTGGCTTTGGGGTAGGGGCCATTCCCCCACTTACCGTAAACCTGACCTATGTCTCTCCTTCACTGGGCATACACTAGCCCCATTCTCCGGGCTTCCAGCAGCCCCACCCTCCCAACTCCTGGTGGCCCTGCCTACTGAGATCAGGCTCTGGTCAGAATCTGGGACAGACTGAGTTGTGTAGTTTATGACAAAGAACATTTTTCCCTCGCACACCTGACCAGTGCAGAACCCTCCTTTTACACAGCCTAACCTTTGTCTATTTTGGCCTGATAAACTCTGCTGGCCTCATCCTGATGACTCTCTGAGGCCCTACCCCACCACAAAGGTGTGCAAGCACCTAGAAAGTGGCAGTTAAACTTGGTATATCATGGGACATTTGCTGAGTGGCCTCAAACCCAGCATTGGCACCAAGTTTGAACCTGTATCAATCTGGTGAACAAAATGAAAGATAAAAATCACATGATCA
>VMDR010022449.1:0-16204 GCA_007922815.1 Macrotus californicus | reverse complement strand
ATAGTAAAGATCAACAGGGTATAGAAAAATAAACTGGGCTACATAAAAGGAATGATAACTCATAATCTCTTTCCTCTAAATCTTTGAATACTGAATTTTCTACCTACAGAGAAAGCTTTGAATTGCTTATTTAAAAAACGTTTCACTATGAAATGTTATGTTGTAAAAGTACCAGAGATATAGATCCTTTAATGTATTAATAAGGCCCCTTGATAGCTAATTTTACTGTTTGTCTTCGTTCTTTCATATGATGGAATTTTTTAACTTTGTACATTTTAAAAATACGTAGTAGCAGCTACCTTCTTTATTCTATCATAATGGTCATTTCTCTGATACCCTATCGTGGTTGTTTACACACTTTTTGCCTCTCTTTTGTTCAGAGAACCCTTTCACCATCAAGCAATGCACTGGTTAAGCCCAACAGAGGAAACACCTGAGCGGAGTCACTCTGACACGAGGCTGGGAACTGCAGAGCCCGGCCTGCACAGCCCCTCCCGGCCTCCTCACAGCGGCCCCCAACACACGGAGGAAACACCAGGGTAAGATGTTCATTTCAAAGGAAATATATTTGAAGACTGGTTTCTTTTATAGGATAACCTCTACTTAAAGGAGATTAAAAAATAGCATTTAAGCTGCCATAATCTGCCAATTTTAGAAGCTTCAGCTAAGCTCAAATCAGAATTAATTTTCCTTTCCTTGTTCCCCTCTCACTCTAAGCTTGATTTATTACTGTCCTTTGCCTTTCTAAAAACCACTCAGTGATGCCTAATTTATTCTAATTATTAAAGCCTTACCTCAAAACCTCATCCCTGTCTCCTCACTTACCTTTAAAATGTGACCAGAAATACGGGTGATATGGGAACCTATCTACGTGTTTATCTCTTTCGCTCCACCTCACCCAGCTGCCCATGCCACAGTCCAAGTTTCAGTCGCAAGCCTGAGGCCACACTGCGTGAGAGTGTTTGCCCTGAAGAGAGATGCAGTCTAAGGCAAGAGTTATTCTGGTCTTGGGACACCCAGGAAGTGAGTAGAGGGGCTCTGCCACCCCTTGGCTACACACACACATTCAACACGCATACACACGAGAAAACAGTTGAAGAGCTACTTCCAAGCACAAGGGAAGGAGAGGACTTGTGAGTGAAGAGAGGCTCAGGGCCCCAGTCCCACTCTGGCCTTGAGGAAACGGAGCTGGCCTTTGCAGTACCCAGCTGTCCTTCAAGAAAGTGAGCCCCAGTCAGGCTAGTTCATCTGTGCCCCACACTGGGTACTGCACAATGGAGATGCTTCAGCTCAGGAGCAGTCTGCAGGATTGGGAAGTGACGACATGCAAGCCTGTAGTGAGGGACCCTTTCCCTGGTGTGAGGGTATGAAGTGTTCTCAGATGTTGCCTCCTATAATGGCTAAACACCCATTGTTCATAGTTTCCGTAGGATAGAAGTTTACTTAAAACAGGTCAAAATATTGATTTGTTGCGGGGGGCAAGGGGCACACAGTCTGTGGTCCAAAATGTATCTCTACTGCAAATAATTTAAAAGTATTTCTTTTCATTTTGGATTTTTTTCTGACAACCACTAAAGGTACAAAAATTATTTCATGTGTCTTGGATGTAGAATTGTGTTGTGTTGTGTTGTTTTGTTTTCCTCATGGGGGGATATTAACTTGATGTGTTCACCTTAGTAGAATAGAGAGTCATCAAAGACTGATGTTAAGTAAATGGTGATCAGATTGATTGGCCCTGCCTGCACACCGTATACAAGTGAATATTTTAAGTTGCCTTTAGCTAACAGAATCTCTTAAATATATCCAATTTGCAACTCGCTGTTTGGTTTATAGTATCATTTTGTTGGCAAATACTTCTTAAGAGTAAAATGCTAATGTTTATAAAAACCACAATAGCTACAATCATATGAGGAATTATTACAAAATATAATTAAGTTTTGTTGTGTTTATAAAGCTGAGATTCAAACAATACAAAAGACACTGTTCAGAATTGGTAGCAGTGACTTTAACTTTTGTAAAATAGAAGTGAGGAAAGTCAAATGCAATGGACTGTCTGCATATCCTTTCAGAGGTGTTTAATTTTCTTTCTAAGCATAGCTCATGCTGTAATAAAGGGCTCAGTCCTCTTCTACATGGTCCCACAGATAGGGACTTAATAACTTTTTCATTGAGGGGGTGGAGGATGATTAATAACAATTCAATTTAATAGATATTCTGTATACTTTGTACTAAAAAGAATCAAACTAGCCATGATCACTAGCTCATTAAGGGACCAGCAGCTACAGTGCTGTCTCACACAGATCATCCTTTGACTTGAATTAGAGCTGATTCATCACTCCCCGCACCCCCACCCACAAAACCAGCTCCATTTGCTGCTTGGCTTCACTTCAGGTCCTTCTGCTGCCACATCATCCATCATAAAGCCTGTTGGCTGTGATAGGAGTTTCCCAAAGGGTTGTAATAGGACACCCATGTGAAACTTCCTTCTCTGTGATCTTGAGGAAAGTCATTGGTTCATTTTTCCTTAGATTTGTGATATGCCAACCATACCCTATTAGCTATTCTCTCAATTAAGTATATTATTATTAAAATTAAACTGGTACCTAACATATTTTGAATACTCAGTGCGCTACGCACTGTATTAATCATCTTAAGATCCTTAACTTACTGCTATTATACAGATGTTAAAACTAGAAAGATAAGAAAATTTTTCCATCAGTGTTAAAACTGGGATTTAAATCTAGATCTGATTTCAAAGTTCATTTTTTTAAAATCTTGATGATATGTTGTCTCTCTATACCCAAATTGCAATATTAATGCATTCATTTGTTTAACAAACATTAAGTGCCTACAGCAAAGTGTTGAAATATAGAACTGCATGGAACAGAGTGGTCTCTTGGGCCTTTACACAAGGTAAAAGAGAGAAAAGTAAAATAATGATAATAATTAATTAATTTAACTAATTGTTAATAGGGAGGAAGAAAAACAATTCTATTCTTCTTGTGGGATCTGAGGATAAACTTCTCAAATGAAAGTGATATTGGTCTTAATTCTTCAAGGATGAGTAAGATGCCAGAATATGAAAAAGGATGTTGGTTTTAAAGAAGAACATCAAGGCTGGACACAAAACCGGCAAAACTTGAGAGAGAAACAGAAGTATATTTTGCTCAGCATTCTAATAAGAATAAATCTTATTTTAGATGTCACTAAAGTATCAACACGGGAGTATTTTAAGGAGAAAATTTTCATAAGGTTGAAGTTTCATAAAGATTGTTATAAATAAAGAATGGCAGAGAACGTTAAGCCTCCTTAAAGACTGGCTGAATTCTGGATCTCAATTTTGGTAATCCCATGATCTTCTAGAAAATAAATAAGTTGTTTTTGGAATAACTCTAATTTTGAAATGCTGATATTTGTCTTTCCTTTGATTACATTTCTTTTTTCAGAGTTAATTAGCAAGTTTAAAGAAATTGAAGGACCAACAAACTTCCGGATGAAGAGGCATCAGTAACATACTCGTTGAATTCTAAGAAGTACTTGTATGATAATTAGAGAAACTGGGCTTGAGTTTTGCCTCTACTAATTGGGAAAGTTCTTCATTCTTTGTAAAAAAACATGGATATTTTTCTCTGCCTATCTCACAGGAATAATTTAAGCTTCAAATGATAATATCTGCAAAGCTGCTTTGTGAATTACACAGACACCATAGAAGGTATGAACTTGAGCTTATAGTGTGTGCAGATGTTCGAAGTGGCATTCCCTTTGTTCCTCTGTCACATAACTTAAATTTTAGTGTAGTTGCCATGTGGGGCTTGTCATGCATTAACACCGATCAAAATCGATAAATCTGCTCTTATGAATGTCATGAGGTAGAAAATATCTCCCTTGGTGATGGTGGAAACACTTGTTGAAAAAGAAAGAGCTCGTAGAGTTTGACAAAGGAATTCTAAAAGTTTCTTCCCTACCCCCCACACATCTGGCTGTAAGTCTTCTCAATAGTCAGATAAGGTCCCCCAGTTGATATAAGGACCTTAATTTTATACAAAAGATGTTCCAATATAAATCTTTGCCTTTGGCATTTTCTTTCCTTTTGAATGTGACAAAACAGACTACATCCACATGAATTTTATAATAGATAGAAAAATTACTGAACTATATTATTTTAATTATTTGGAGCAATTAATTCCATCCTCTATATTAATGACTGAATTGTTCCCCCCTTTTGTATACTGAAACCCTAATCCTCTCTGTGACTACATTTAGAGAGAGGGTCATTAAAGACACAATGAAGTTTAAATCAGGTCATAAGGATATGACCATAATCTGGTCTTATAGTAAGAGGAAAAGATTCCAGAGGTGCAGTGGTGCATCTCTCTCTCTCTCTCTTTCTCACTCTCTCTCTCTCTCTCTCTCTCTCTCTCTCTGTCCCCGCTGCCACCTCCTTCCTCTGTGCCCAGAGAAAAGGCCATGTGAGGACATAGCAAGAAGCTAGCTGTTTTTATATCCAGAAACTCATACCCCATTCTTTTTTCACAAAGAATCTATTTTCTCCTCAGCTACTGTACCAATCTACATACTTGTAATTACTTCAGAGGAATCACATGTTTCTCTGCCTTCGCCGGCTGTTCTCTAGAATACATTTGCTATCATATTGTTCAGCCAAATTCTAGTCATCCTTCAAAACTTAAGTCATATATCTGTGCTTTCAGGCCCTTGTTTTCATCTGCCTGTCTGATGGAGTTGACTCTCTACTGTTCTCCTGTTACACTTAAAGTATTCCTCTGTCAAAGGCTGATTCTGTTCTTGCTGTAAATCAGAATTTTCTTCCCATCTTTGTGAGTATAGAGTAATCTCCCTAAGGATTCTCATGTAAGCATTCAGCACTGTTCTAACCTTTGAGTGGGTAGATGTTCAGGAAATCTTTTTCGAACCACTTAGTGGGTTACAAGAAAGAAATGTAAGGAATTAAAGTCAAAAAAAAATTAAAGAACCACCCATGAAAGGAAAAAGAGGCAGGCAGTCTCAATTAGGATAGCTTGTGCACAAAAGCACTAATTGTTGAAAACTAAAATAAACAATGTAAATTCGAATATATGAATGTTGTAAACCACTATGCATAAAATAAGTAATCACATATAAAAGTTAATATGGGTGCAAAATATATACAAGGATGGACCACCTGGCATGCAGTGAAGGCTCAACATGTATTGGCTTAAAAAGTGAATGGATAGATATTCCTCAGGTAACTAGAGGAATGAAGAGTGAACAGTAAAGAGGAAGTCAGAAAATACCGAGGCTAAATAGAAGAATGAATGGGACATCAGTAATGATAAAATGTTGATACTTCATTGGGTGAATTTCCAAATGATGGCTCCCAGTGATAGATTTCTTAAACATTATAAGATTAGTATCTAAAACCTGTGAATAATTACCCTGTTTTCCTCATCTTTAATATTAATTATGACTTACATGTGAAATGGATTTCAAATTTGTAAAGAGATTTCATACCCATGACCTCATTTAATTGTACAAAATTATGTGAGGCACTCAAGAAAGTCATTGCACCCACTTTACAGTAAGTAAGCAGAGGAGAGACTGAACCACTTGCTAATGGTACCTTCCAGTTGATGTTGGAGGCAGAGTAGAGCCTTAGATTAATTACGATGGCCAGTCACTTATTTTGCAGATAAACAAGAACCTCAGGTATATGCCTGAATTAGCTCCAGGTTAAAGAGGTAGTAGCCAGATTTACCCAACTCATATATTCCAATCAAGTTCACTTTTAATGACTCCTAATTATTTTTATCATTGTCTATATCATATGCTTTTAAAATGTGAGAATGTTTGATTTATCTTTGTGTTATATGTTAAAAATAGCACACTCATAATCTTGTCTCAGGGAGGTTTCGTCTGCAGAAACCCTGACTAATATGGTTTTTGTGAAAATTGCCCTTCAAAGAAAGTGAGGTCATCCTTTTCTTTCTCAGTTCCTTAGCTGAACCAGCACAAAGGGGAAGAACTTGCAAATAAAAATGTGTGTATTGTAACTTTTACTGGAATAACCTCAATTTAGGGTTGCTTCCCTATGGCTGCCAGTATCTGCCTTACTAAGGAGGTGCAAAGGAAGAAATCAATATGCTCACCTGGTTTTGTATCCACACACTTGTACCTACACCAACCCAAACCCATCTGACCACACACATAAATCTACAATTAGAATTCCTTCTTTTTATTAGCTATCAGTAATTTCATTTTAAGTATCTAAAGAAATTCCTTATTGATCATTCAGAATAGCCAGAACATGCCTGTTTCTAACAGAGAAGATAATTTCACATCTAACACCTTATTTTTTTGAAAGCCTTACTTTATGGGTATTGCATTCAGAAAATATCTACAAACAATGAAAACAATGCACTTCAACTTTTGGGGCAAATGTAGACTTCATTGAAAATGGGAAAACAGGAAAAAAAATTAAACCTAACTCAAAGGGCTTTTGTGAACACTAATGTTCTAATGTTTACAAAATACAATAAGAATTGGTTTTGAAAAGTACATTGCAAGCCAAAGACTTTAATAATACCACATTACAAAGATTTTAAATTACAGGTTTAAATGTGTACAATAAAAAGTTTACCGTTCAGTTTGCAAAGTTCTCAATACTCTATCAGTTAGGGTCCAATGTTCAAGGTGCCTAGCTCAATTCATGCAGCATGCTGTTAAACCAGGAGAGAAGGGAAGGGAATCTGCTTTCACTTTGCTTATTTCTGTCTTAAACCCAATAATCTCTACATATTCTAAGGGAGACAAACTAGTTTAATATTTTGCCACCTAACTGTGACATTAAGGCAGGGATATTTGCAAATGTTAACATTATGACTCTTGTGAAAAAGAATTATGTTTATTAAACTTGACTTGTTTGGCTTCTACATATAAATTTCTGTTTGTACAATAGAAAGATGATAATGTACCACAGAAATATATCACAACACATAACTTCATAGCCAGATTCACCATAAAGTTTCAGTCAAGATTTCACCTATCATAATTTACCACAGAGAGATTCAGAACTGAAATATTTCTAAGCAAAATAGTTTCACCCAACTAATCCAAAAGAAGACTGTGGAGACTAGGTAGAGGGAAGAAAGGAGAGGGGAGAAAGAATGGTAATATTTACCTTCTACTTGATATATATCCCCTCTTACAAGCCTTTACTTCTCATAGATAAGGCAATTTATTATTGGTGAACACTATACTTTTGTCTATCTCTACCCCTTTCTTCAGGGAACCATCTTTTCTGAATCCATGTTTCTGTTGGGACTGTCAATTATCATGTTCCACCCAATCCAGAGGTATGTGTAAGACTATTTAACCAGCAGTCCAGTAGTCCCCTGGAAATACTGATGACTATTGGGCAGGCATGTAACTAGGCTAATCACAGTCTTTCTAAAAACTAATAGAGAGGATTTTAGCTCCCTGTGGACTATGAGACATCAAAGTACAAGTTGGAGGCTGCCAGCATTCCTCTTTTTGTCCACATAGAAAGAGGCTGACTAAGAGTTAAGCTCACAAAATAAACCTCGTAACATTGTTCAAGTCCCTGGTTCTAGTTCTGCATAGACTTGTCATTTACATGAGTAAGTCTTTCTCTTTTACTTTTCTTTTCTTTTTTATTCCAAATTTGGTTAATTCTTGTTGAGTTTGTTGCAATGCAAAATATTTGATTAATATAACCTTTATATGAATTTTTCTCAATTAATTCCTCAAATACCTACTTTTACAGATGACATACTTAGAGAGGTTAAAAAAATCACCACAGTTTACATCTAGAAAATGTCATAGCTGGATTAAAGTCCACATAATCTGATTGGGGTTTGCTTGAGCATAGTGCCAGTCCTGTTAAAAGGCTGGACCTCATGGGCCTGGCATTCAAGAGGATTGTACTCTTTTCCCTTTCTCTTTGATTTCCGTTTTCATGCCTCTTCCTTCTGTCACTAAAATTGGCTTATTTGTTCTCTACTCTACCCATGAACTCTACATTCCAATGTCATGGTCACTAAGTCTTTACATACATAAAACAAAAACTTTATTTTCCTAGCCCTCTCTTGTTCTTCCTCCTTGGTCCTACTTTTCTATTCACTGCTACCAAACTCATGTGGAATTTAATTTTCTTCCTGCTTACTTACTCAACCATATATGAAAAACTTATGCTCATTAGGGCCTTCTACTCTGCTTAGCATGAATATGCAAAATTATGACATGATTCATAGCCTTAAAAAGCTATGTTGGGAAGACAGACATGTTAATAAAATTCTATAGGGAAGCCATTAGTTTTACAATATGGTTACATAAAACTTATACAGGGAGCCCAGATATTGGAGCAAATAACACAGACAAGAGCTGCAAAGACATAGTTGGAGAGGGAGCAGTTAAGTCGAACAGAGACATGCCAGACAGATGAAGCAACAGGGACAAAGACATGAGTCATAAAGGACCTTAATATAGGTCACAAAGACGTTTTTAGAATGTCTGCCCTGATTATAATAAACACTTTATCAGCATCTGCATGCCTTGAAACTTTTCATCCCTAGTAGTTGGTTCCCCCGTGGCCATGTTTGTATCATATGTCTATAACTAAACACTCCTGATTATGGTTCATTAGACCAGAGTGCTTTCTGACCCAATTTGAATGAATTAGCATCTCTTCCATAGAATTTGGCATGAAAGAGAGTTGTAAAGAGAGATGTCAAGCTATTGTAGCTGTACTTTATGAGTTTCTCTAGTGCACTTGGTTCATAGAAGGAAGAGGCAAAGAAAACTATGGAACCAAGAAAAGAACAATGAATAAGGCAGGAACAGAGAGTCCTGATCTATTCATATATATATATATATATATATATATATATATATAAACATTCATAAATATACATATGTATATTTTACAGATTTAGGGTATGGGAAGCATTGTGAAGGTTTACAGAGCAAAAAGAGTAAGAAAATAAAATACTGGCCCTGCTCTTATGAAACCAATAGGCTATGGGAAAAAAATGGACAATAAACAAAACACATCATATAATGATTAAGGCTACAAAACAATGAATCGGGCATTGCATTAAAGAATGTCTGGGAGAGTAATTTGGATTGGGGATTTGAAGAAGGAAGTGCCATAAAACTAAGGAAGTAACATAAAACTAAGATCTTGCTGACAAGAAAAACTAGTAAAAATACAGAGAGAATCTTTCTTAGCTGAGAGTATGGGTAGGAGAAAATTTAGCATGTTTATTTACAGAAAAAGTCAGAGCTATTGCAGCTTAGTGAGTGAATTCAAGAATAGTACGAGGTAAGGTGGAGAAGAAACAGGAATCTGGTAAAATAGGACCTTTATGCCAGGTTAAGGATTTGAGATTTTATTTTAAATCATAAGCCATTAAATTACAGTAAGTGGGTCAGTGCTATGCTCTAGGTGTTTGGAAATGACTTTAACTTGCAAAACAGATTTTTATAAGTAAAGAAGAAACAAGGAAACCAGGTCACAAGTAACCTAAAATAGCTCAAATTAGGATGAAAACTCTTACTACCAAGCCAGTAATGATATAGATGTGAGAAAAGGCTTGCTAATAGATGAGACATAGAAGATGAAGTAAAAGAAAAAAGCAAGAATAATCTCTAGGTTTGGGGCTTCAGCAATTAAGTAGAGGAAGATGCAATTTTCTGAGATGGGGATGATTGTGAGCAAAAAAAGTTTGGGATTGAGTGGGATGAATTAAGAGTTCTGTTCTGACTATTCAGAACTTGAGATGCCTCTTGGATATCCAGATAGATATGTTAAGTGGGCAGTTTTATAGATATTTCAGTCCACAATTTAGGAGAGCAGTCTGGACTAAAGATATAAATTTGGTGTTAATCATCACATGGGTAGTATTTAAAGTCTTGAGTTGGAGGATATACCTAAATAAAAAAGCACAAATAGAAGAAAGATCTCCAGCCAGTTAGAGGTTAGGATGAAGAGACAAACTAGCTAAGAAAATGAGAAAGAATGCCCATGTGGTAAAAGGAAAATGCCTGAGTGTGATATTTCAGAAGCCAAGAGAAGTTGCAGTATCAACAAAGAGGGAGTATTTAACTATATTAAATAATTTGGGATGTTGAGTAACAAGAAGACACAAGTTTAACCAGTGGGTGTGGAAATGTGGAAGATTCATACATTGACAATGTCAGTATCAGGACAGAGAGAGAGATAGAAGCCCTCCTAAAGCTAGTTGAAGAGAGAATAGGAAATAGAGGAATTAAACTGGAACAATGCTTCCAAGACTGTCATAAGAGAGACCAGAAATAGGCTGGAGGAGTCAAAAGAGTAAGTGCTTACAGTATGATGGCATACAGATGAGAATGAACCAGTTGAACAGTAAAGACAGTGAAACTGATGATGCAGAAGAAAGAAGAGAAAGTTGTAGGAGTAAGTTTCTTGAGACACTGTTAGGGAGTGGGACCAGGGAATAAGTGAAGGAGTGACCACTGATTAAGTGGGAGCACATTGTCCATTTAGCAGAGGACGAAGCTCAGGGTGCTAATTTCAACATCAAATGAGTGGTAAATTCAGGGATAAAAAAGGTATGGGAGTTTGTGCTTAATCTTACATTCTCCTGGAGGGCAGCATTACCTAAAAGTAAGAAAAAAGATGGTGTGTCGAAGCTTGAGGAAAGGGAAGTAGTTTGAAATAATTGTTTTAGAGAGCAGGAAAGCAAACACTCCACAACAGTATACAGGACTCCTGACTAAAGTTGTGTCCTCACTTGAGATTTGTGGTCATGAATATAAGGTGAGCCCAGTTGGTTCCACTGTGTTTTTCCCCAGCAACATTTATTTGCTCAGATATTGATAGGGGAAGAGCGGAGGTTTACCAGGTTTGGAACAAGAACTGAAGGAAGGAGAGAGATGCATGATAGTTAAGGTTTTGGCAAGAAAGTGATTTTAATTATTGGCCATTAAATTTAAGCTGTATAACCATAGCAATGAGAATTAGAGTGTTACAGTTGATATTTTAAAAAAGCAATAAAAAGCCCTGGCTGGGATAGCTCAGTGGATTGAGCACAGGCCTGAGAACCAAAGAGTCTCCAGTTCAATTCCCAGTCAGGGGATATGCCTCGGTTGCGGGCCAGGGCCCCAGTAGGGGGCGCTAGAGGCCACCACACATTGATGTTTCTCTCCCTCTCTTTCTCCTTCCTTTTCCCTGCACTCTGAAAATAAATTAAAACCTTTTTTAAAAAAGTAGTAAAGAAATAAAAATCTCAATGAAGGCAAAGGAGTCCTGGAATAGAGCTAGAATAAGTAAGCTAAGTGGGTGGGAGCAGTGGTTAGAGTGTGAGGATTAAAATAGACATTGACAGTGTTTGAGTTTTTGATGGTTATAAATGTCAAAGGTAAGACCAGGGTGTTGGTGAGGTGAGGTGAATGAGAAAATAGACATAAGGCCAAAGAATTAACAAGCTAAGGTATTAGCTCATGTAAGCAGTTGCTGAGTCAGTAAGAACTGTGCCAAAGGAAATGTGGTGAAGAAAGGGAGCAACTACCAAAGTCATTGTGAATGAAAGGGGTGTGGCCTGGAAACTGGCAGATCAAACTCAGGAGGGGTGGCAGTTGATAAAGTCTGTTGGCATAAACTTCAAAGAACCTGGTATATTTGAATGAGAAGGAGGGAGACAGTTTAGTGAACGAGAGAGACACATACTTTTCCCTTCTCTGAGCCCTGGGGTATATGGAAGAAAAACAAATGAAAAAAATCTCTCTACTCCTGAGCTTTTCTGGAAGTGCAGCATCAGCAGGAGATGGCTAGATTTCCCTTATGAAAAGAAAGTGAACATTCAGAAAAGAAGTTGCTGAAAAGGGAGATTTGGCTGCTAATCTACTTTATATTCCAAAGGGTCCAACAGAAAAAGTTCGGAAGGTGGAGATCAGTGACAGATTGGGTCACACCAGCCTCTGTGGCATTAGATGGGCATCTACTTAAGGGACACATTTTCCATTAAAGACCAGCCCACATATACGAATGTAACTGAAAGCAGTTTTATCAAACAACACTTCCCTACTTGGTATGTGTGATGCAGTCTGGTCAGTTGTAATCATTTATATACAAAGAAAAGGCTATTTTGGACCTATGCCATCACTTTGACCAGTGATTAAACACCTGTAAACTGTCCAATGTTTGAAAAAACTGGATTGACTCCTGCTTTTCCTTCAGGTATCAGAAGTTTCCCTGTCCTTTTCTAAAGTAGCCTGCTCAGTTATTCTCTCTTCTATCCTTTTTAATTTCCTTTGTGATGCAGATGACCTAATTTTCCTGATCATCTCTCTAGTTATTATTGACCACCTCCTCTCTAAAATGTAAACTTTAGGAGGGCAGGGGCCTGTCTGTCTTGTCTGTCTTTTCTCCATCAGCAGAGTACTTAGTGCGCAGCATACTCTAAATAGTGAATGGATGAATTCTTGAGGATGCCAATTTTAGATGTTCTAGATTAGAAAGCATGAAGATCATGGATCATAGAAATGTGCACTTGAAACCTCTATAATCTTATTAACTAATGTCACCTAAATAAATTTAATAAAAAGGAAATGTAAAAAAAAAAAAGGACAAGTCCCATAAAGTTTGATAGATAGATACAGAGAAAGAGACTGTCCAGAAGGTTCCCAGCCATGAAATATGAAAAACAGAGACATCTATTGAAGATACAAGAAACACTGTACATAGAACAATGACACCTCAGTCCCCTTCAAAGTAGGCATCTTGGCACCTTACATAGTTCTCCCAATTACCATCATCTGCCCCATCATATTTTCCTGAACCTCTGTGACAGTCTGAAATCTCTTCCCTTTCAAAGGTGATTTTAGTTTTGGGAAAAGCCAAACGTCACAAGACCCCAAATCTGGGCTTCACGGGGGCTGAGTCACCTGGGCGATTTGATGTTTTACCAAAGAACTCTGCATGAGATGTGATGTGTGACTGGGCACGTTGTCATGATGAAGCTGCCAATCACCAGTTACCCATAGCTGTGGCCTTCTCAATCTCTAAGCAGTTTCCATATATTCAAGTCTAACACAAAATGTGATGTAGATTCGTTGCTCTACTTGCTCAGTCATTTTGAATGCAATGGCCACACAGCACACATGCTCACTCAATGGCTTCTACAGCCCCCACTGACTAGTACAGTAACATCATCATTGTTGTTGCATGCTCATTCTAGTCCACTCTCCTTGACTGCCAGGTTACATTGATGTTGTGCAAACCATTCTCGTTATATTAACAATGGTTGGCCTTTCTCCAGACAGACCTTGTAGATGGTCTCTAGCACTAAGTTTAGACTTCAACTATGTTCATTAAATGAATACCCTCTAAAAGTTGCCTAAGAAGATTTTCTTTATCCTTTTGCCTAATTTCCATATCAAACAGTGAAATGAAGAACAAAACCTGGCTATGCATTCTGTTTGGCTCTCCAGATTCACTCTCTTCCCCTTTCCATACTATTCTGTGACCCTTTGTTGATTGCATTGCCCCTGGCTTCCACTGTGTCTGGTCCATAAAAGCACCAACAGGAGATCCAGAAATAGGAGGAGCGGTTATTTATACATTTAACCCTATCTCTAGTGAACATGGGTTGCATTGGCTGTGTTTCTCCCAGGGGAGCTTGCTCGGGTTTCTGTGACAGCTCCTTCCCTTTGCCCCCTGAGGCCTAGATGTGATACCAGTCCTCTCCTCATTCCCAGCACACTCCCTTGTTTCAGCCTCTAAACTCTGCCCACATCTTTCTAAATAGTTTCATTAAACTTTCAGCAATCACCTCATCTGAGAGCACCATTGGTTTCCTGCCTGGACCCTTATTAAAACAGAAATGTTTATTTTTATTTAAAATATTACACTATAATCCTATGTGCCTCTGGGTTTGAAAGTCATGCCAATGGCATTTCTAAACAAGCCCACAGTTGCCTATGAGATACATTCTCCACTCTCCACCTCTGAACTCACAGAATTAAGAGGGTGTTTTGTATCTTCAGGTAAACATTCCATTATCACCACACCAGTGTTATTCCTTCAATAGAAAACACTTGCCAACCACCTACTATGTGCCAGGTTATGTTAGGCACAAAATCAAATAGGTCACAATGGCTGCTGTCAAGGAACTTTACTGTGGACCTCCTAAGCTGTGCTTGGCATTCAAGCAAAATAAAGTTTGAGGGCAATATAATGAAATATAAAACTATCCAATGGGAAAGCCCAGAAAATAACGATTAAATATATCAATATTAAAATATCTCAACTTGATAATTAGAAGATATTTAGTGTTTTGACAGATATAAAGTAAAACTGCTAGTCCTAGTGTGCGCTTAGCTGTTATTTGATGTAGAATTTTAAAATTCAGGAAGAATATATGTACATATATTTTTTGCTTGATAAACTAGAGTAAAACACAGATAGACTTAGGTAGCAGACAGCAATTACTTATGTAGTCTGAGATAATTATTTTTGGAGATCAGGTAACAGACTGTTTTCAGTATAACATTCACATATGAAGTACCTACACTTCAAATTTAAGATCTATTGCACACAGATTTTTTACTAGGGTTCATTAAATTTACTTGTGTTGTGCACATTATTTTGATGTAAAATAATTCATCGTAATAAACTTTTTCATCCTGCTATTCCAGTGATTTTCAACCTTTGTCATCTCATGGCACACAAACTGATTCCTAAAATTTTGCAGCACCCCAAAATAAACACATTTTTTGCCAATTTGAAAAAACATAGGTATAATTTGGATTCGTTCATACCAGACAGCTATTGTTGTGTTAGCTGTTGTCATTTTTTTTTTTATTTGACAATCTAAGGAAAAAGAGGTCAGTGCCCCTGACTACATAGGCAGGCAGGGCATGTTTTAAAAATTCTTGCGGCGCATGGGTTGAAAATCGCTGTGCTAGTCTCAAGAGGATATGGAGTATGATTCTTGAACAGGGTTTTCACACATCAAAGTATTTTTGGAAGATCCCAAAATAAACCTTAGATTCAAGCCTTGGCAACCAGCTTACTTTTATCAGGAGTGAAAGAGTAGGTTGGGAATTTACTGTTCTTTAACACATGCTAAAAGGTTTCTCCAAGTTCCTTTTTTTGGTAAAGTAGTCCTTTGATATTTTTTCATAAATCATTAAATATACATAAATAAATGGGTAAAATCAAAACAGGTACCCATGTCATGAAAACTAGGTAATATTTAATATCATGAAAAAAGAAAAATCCTTAAAATATCACTTTCAAATGAAAGTGATGTCAGATTTATTAAATTTATGTTAAAATATCACAAAACCCTTACTTTCCTCATTTTTTTTCCTGGAAGTTAAAAAAAGTGGCAGTTGAAATAGAATAAGAAGCATGAAACTGATCACATCTCATGGTAGCTAAAACGTTTGGTATGTGTTGTGGATGAATTGTGCCCCCCAAAAGATATGTCGAAGCCCTAACACCAGGTGCCTATGAATGTGACCTTATTTATATATCCGGGGACTTCACAGGTGTCATTAAGTAGGATGAGGTCAACCTGGATTAGGTGGAGCCCTAAATCCAGTAACTAGTTACTTTATAAGGAACGAGAAATTTGCCCACAGACACACACCCATGGGGAAGGGTCCTGTGATGACGAGGGAGGGAGAGGAGGAGCGGCGCAGGCACAAGCTGAGGACTGAGGATTGCTCCCACCCCCAGAAGCGAAACAGGCAAGGACTGTTCTTTCCTCAGACCTCAGAGGGACCTGGGCCTGCTGACACTTTCATATTGGACTTTTGCCTCCCGAGCTGTGAGAGAATAAATTTCTGTTGTTTTAAGCCACCCAGATGTGGTACTTTGTTATGGCAGCTCCCATATGGCCAGGTCTTTCTCATCAAGCATAAAAATGGCCAAATGTATACATTAATTTAGAACAAGAAAGCAAAAAATAGATATCATCTATAATATATATATTATTGTGAGAAAAGCATAAATGCAACATGAGGTCATGCACAGGAGCATGCCAGAGGAGCTACACTAAGGAATTCTGAAAGTTCCAGGACAAAACATTTATTTTCATTCAGCAGTGATTTATAGCTAGCTCTAGAATTATAAGAAACATACAATGCATCTCAAAATTTTATTGTTTAAAAATGTAAAAAAGAGAACTGTCATCTATAG
>VMDR010022448.1:0-16200 GCA_007922815.1 Macrotus californicus | reverse complement strand
AATGGTTTGGTGATGATGAACTCCTTTAGTTTTTTCTTGTCTGGGAAGCTCTTTATCTGTCCTTCCATTCTAAGTGATAGCTTTGCTGGGTAGAGCAATCTCGGCTGTAGGTCTCTGCTTTTCATCACTTTGAATATTTCTTGCTAATCCCTTCTAACCAGCAAAGTTTCTTTTGAGAAACCAGCTGAGAGTCTTATGGGAACTCCCCTGTAGGTAACTAACTGCTTTTCTCCTGCATCTTTTAAGAGTCTCTCTTTAACTGTTGGCATTTTAATTATGATGTGTCTCGGAGTGGGCCTCTTTGTATCCTTCTTGTTTGGGATTCTCTGTGCTTCCTGGACTTGCATGTCTATTTCCTTCACCAAATTAGGGAAGTTTTCTTTCATTATTTTTTCAAATAGATTTCCAATTTCTTACTCTTTCTCTTCTCCTTCAGGCACCCCAATGACGTGAATGTTGGACCTCTTGAAGTTGTCCCAGAGGCTGCTAATATTATCCTCATTTTTAAAATTCTTCTTCTTCCTCTTCCTCCTCCTCTTCTTCCTCTTCTTCCTCTTCTTCTTCCTCTTCTTCTTTCTTCTTTCTTCTTCTTCCAAATCATTGATTTGATTCTCAGCTTCATCCACTTTACTGTTGTTTCCCTGTAAATTTTTCTTTATTTCAATTAGTATATCCTTCATTCCTGAATGGGTCTTTTTTATGCTGTTGAAGTACTCACTGAGTTCCTTGAGCATCCTTATAACCAGTGTTTTGAACTCTGCATCTGATAGATTGCTTATCTCCATTTCG
The DNA here is from genome assembly GCA_007922815.1 of Macrotus californicus. Taxonomy (NCBI): domain Eukaryota; kingdom Metazoa; phylum Chordata; class Mammalia; order Chiroptera; family Phyllostomidae; genus Macrotus; species Macrotus californicus. Next base: position 15,411 of record VMDR010022448.1, on the reverse strand, counting down.
TTTAACTCTTTTTCTGGGATTTTGATCTGTTCTTACATTTAGGCCATGTTTCTTTATGTCCTCATTTTGTCAGCCTCTCTGTATTTTTCTGTGTATTAGGTAGAGCTGCTTTGACTCCATGTCATGGTAGTGTGGCCTAATGTAGCAGGCATCATGTAGGGTCCAGTGGTACAGTTTCCCCTATCACCCAAGCTGAGTATTCAAGGTGCACCCTTCGTGTTGGCTGAGTCCACCCTCCTCTTGTAGTTGAGACTTGGTTCCTTTTGGCAGACTAGTGGGAGGGATTTACCCGGGCCAGTCAGCTGCAAGGATTGTCTGTGACTACTTTCCACAAATATCCACCCTTCATGGACCATCAGCTGTGCAGGGGCAGGGTGGTGGTGCTCCAGTGTGGTCTGTAGCTAGCTGTCCACCGGGTGTGTGGGCTATGGGTTACCTGGGTGGTGCAGTTCAAGGTCAGTCTCCATCTGTATTTTGCCTGGGGCCACCCTGCCTGAGGTATAAAGCAATCTGAGATGGCTGGGCTTGGAGATTTCCAGATGAAGCCAAGCTGTGAATCTAGGCTGACTTGCTGCTAGTGCCAGGCCTGGGGCTCACTGAGGTCAGCTGTTACTTGTTTGAGAGGATTTAAGAAATTGTGAAGCATGAGCCAAGACTGATCATTCACATGGAAAAGCAGCTTGTGTGGTCCCATAAGTTGTGAGGGGTGGAGTCTCTGGGGATTTCTAAGGTGGCTCAAACAGTGTTAGCCAGGTTGATAGAGTTTCCGATAGGGCGTCAGTTTGCCACCTCTATTCGGGGAGGGTTCAGAAAAGGGACAATGGCCACTGCTCACCTTGATGCCAGACACTTCAGTTCTTCTCTTGATGGCACTGGTGTCTTTCAAGCTACTACCCTGGTGCTGGAGCTCAGAGGGAGTGAGTCTGGTAGGTGAGTCCATCTGTGGGTTCTTTAAGAGGAACTGCTTGGGGCTCCAGCACTTTCTTTCACCGACTTAATTTCCACTGGCTTTGGAGCCAGAAGTTGTGGGGACTTATCTTCCTGGAACTGGAACCCTGGGCTGGGAGGTCTGGTGTGGAGCTAGGACTCCTTGCTCCTGAGCTACCCCTCCCGAATTTTTATCCACCACACATGGTTATGGGACCAGCTTGTTCAGCGTCTGTGCCCCTCCTACCAGTCTGGATGGATGTGGTTTCTTTAATTCTGTGGTTGTCAGACTTCCATTCAACTCGATTTCTGATGGTTCTGAGTGATGGTTGTTCTATACTTTAGTCGTAATTTTGAGATGGTTGTGCAAGGAGGCAAACCATGTCTTCCTACCCTGCGATCTTGACTGGCAATCCAAAAATTTATATGTCTTGGTCAAAATTCTTTTCAACTAAAAATGGAAATTGCCTGGCTGGTGTAGCTCAATGGATTGAGCGCGGGCTGCGAACCAGAGGGTCGCCAGTTCGACTCCCAGTCAGGGCACATGCCTGGGTTGCGGGCCAGGTCCCCAGTGGGGGCCAAGTGAGAGGCAACCACACATTGATGTTTCTCTCCCTCTCTTTCTCCCTCCCTTTCCCCTCTGTCTAAAAATAAATAAATAAATAAATAAATAAAGTCTAAAAAAAAAAGGAAATTGGATGACGTTTTAATTCCCTACATCTCTTAATCACTTTTTTAGAGATGAAAGACGCTGCCAAATATTATTTTTTGTTAAGATTGACAAATATTTTATAGTTTGAAGGGCCTGTATCAGTCTTTCAGGTCAGTCCCTTTTCATCAGCTCTCTTCTCTGTAGGAGTGTTTGTATTTAGGTAATTATGACCTTAGTATTGTCATTATCTTCATTACCATCATTATCGTCTTCATCATCACCATTCGTTTTGTACTTACAGCCAAAGCCAGCCTTTGTTTGTCTGAGATTATCATCCCTAAATTTTATGTTTAATTTTTCTCTGCAAGACAAGTACAGTCTCCGTCTTGGACTATTTGAATTCCCAGAAAGCCTCCAAAAAAATTTGTACCCCTACAGAAACTGGCTGTCAAAAATTGACCACGTAGTGCAGCAAAAACAAGCTAAAGGCTAATCATTCAGAGTAAAAAAATATGATCCAATAAATTCCCAAAGTAGCTGTCCTTTGGGTGGATAAACCCTCACTCCGTCCTTTAGTTTCTTCCTCCCCCTGTCTCCTTCCCTTCTGAGTGATAGTGAATGGAAGATTTCTGTGGAAATCTTTCAACTTGAGTGACAAAATGGTATTCACTGCAAGAACAAGACCACTCAGGAAGCTGTCCACCCCTCTGCATCCATCATCTACTAAGTGAATGTTACTGAGCCTTCATAATGTGCCTAGCACTGTGTTAGTAAGAAAAGAATGTGTTAAAAGAACAATGAGCCCTGGCTGGTGTAGCTCAGTGGATTGAGCATCGGACTGTGAGGCAGAGGGTCACTGGTTCGATTCCCAGTCAGGGCACATGCCTGGGTTGCAGGCCAGGTCCCCAGTTGGGGTCACATGAGAGGCAACCACACATTGACGTTTCTCTCCCTCTCTTTCTCTCTCCCTTCCCTTCTCTAAAATAAATAATTTTTTTTTTTTAAAAGAACAATGAGAAGGGAGATAGCTTCACAAGTGTCTTCGCGTCTACTTGGAGACACAGTATATAAACCTAGATAAAAATAAACGCATATATCTGTGCATGATTATCATGCTTGATCACAAAATAAAAGAAATTCAAAACAACTGCAAAAGATAACCTTGGATGTTGGTTGGGCAGGTCTGGTAATATATGCAAATGGAGTTAGGAATTGCTGTGGCTGAAATCATCAGGGAAATAGCCTTATGATAATTTCTATATCTTTTCTTCACACATTTATCTCCCAAAGGACTAGGGACCTCTTATATTTATTCAGCATTTACTAGGCACTCAATGGATACCAGGAGCGGCACAGTAAGGGGTCATGGATCAAAGAATGAGCAAGGCATGGGTTTCCATTGCCTTACCAAAACTTCAACACTTTTTTCTTGTTTCTTTCCAGAAAACTCTGCATTCCTGCTTTTCTGAATATCATTAAAGTCTTTTTCATTAGCCTTAGCCTTTGCCTTAGGAAAAAGTCCTAAGAGAAAGCAATAACCAGGAAAGAAGAGTCTTCTAAGAAATAGTTCTTTCCCATCATTGACTGGGGCTGAATGGATCAGACTTTTACTTAAGAGTATTTCAGGGGATGCAGGCTGGTTGTAGGGGAGTGGGGACTTAGAGATTTGTCTTAAAACTACATTTGCATAGCAAGTACAATAATTTTATTTGGATTCTGTATTTTAATTGGTTTGAGGGAACAGGAAGAGAAGAAATGGATAATATTGGAAAGAAATTGAAGACTGTCCCAAGCCACTCCTTTGTGTGGACACTGTTGGTAGGACTGTGGTGTTCTACTATTTCTATAGCTGAGTGTCTTATAAGTTAAGAGAGCTACCCTGCAAACTTAAGGAAAAGCAGTTTCTATAGCAACACTCAAACCATTTGAAGGAAGACTAGAGAATTCTTTCCTTTAGCCAAGGAAGCAGAAATGGAAATTAATTAGATATATCTTTCATGTACTCGGAATAATATATATTCAGGGTAAGTATATTTCTTTCATGTCATGTCATACATCGGACTTAAATCCTAGAATATGAAGTACTGATGCGTCTCAGTGCCTTAACTAGGTCTCCGACTCACATTTAGACTGTTAGGAACATTAACATCATGATGAAGGACGTATTGTGGAGCCCGACTGCTAAATTCATACTCTGGCTTGGACACTTATTGTATTCTTAATTTTAGTTTCTTGACCTATCTGCTCCTCAGTTTCTCATCTTTAAAATGGAAATAATCATAATATCTACTCATAACATTTTTGTGAACCTTAAAGAAATGAGTATGTATAGGCACTTAGAACAGTGCCTGGCAGATAATTACAGTTCAGTAATTATTAACTATTATAACAAAGTTTTTTAGAGACTAATCAACTTTCTATTTCACAGATACAATTGCAGTTCATAGTATATGTATTATAAAGAAATACAAGTAAATTCAACTAACATTTTATGACTACCTACTTTACACAAGGCATCAGACTTGACACGGTGGGTAATGAAAGATGAATCCTGTATTATTTCTGCCCTTAAGCTGGTTATTATCCAGTAAGAAAAGGGAAAGGAGACATCCAGACAACCATTTGTAACCCAGACTCCAAGGGCAGAAGGGCTTACCAGAGGCCATATCTTAGCCTCTCTCCTCTCCTCCAGGTACTCTAGCCTGCTTTTGGTTTCTGGAATGCACTAAGCTTATTCCTGCCCCAGGACCATTGTAGTTGTTGTTCCTTTGTTGGATCATTCTGATTAGTTCTTAGAGGGACTGGTTCCTTGTGGTCATTCAGTTCTCAGCTCCTGTGTCACCTCCTCAGAGACACCTGCCCTGAACACCCTTCCAAAAGTTGGTTCCTCCTGGTCATTTTCTATCAGAGCACTCTGTTTCTTTGTTTTTATTTCCAGCATTTTAACAATTTATAATTATCGACTTTAATTAGCTTGTTTATTTGCCCGTCTCGTCAGTTAGACTGACGTTCCATGAGACAAGGGACTATTTCTGTTTTATCCTCAGGTTTATCCTCAGGGCCTCTCACAGTGTTTTGTGTCTAGTAGGTCCTGCTAGAATGAACGAATGAATGAACAAATGAGTGAATGAATGAACATAGTAAATAAGAACATAGAGGAGAAAACAATAGCTTTGACTAGCAACTCCACAAAGTTTTGAAGAGAGAGGTGGAAAATGTAGGGTAGGCATTGCAGAGGCCGAGAGCACCATAATTAAGATGGGGAGAACTTGATGCCCTTATCTGCTTCTGAGGGAACACCCATCTTCTGACCTTTAGCACATAACTGCAAAGTCTTGTTTCAGGTTCCCTGCATATCCTAAGAAGCTGCTTCTCTCTACCTTGCCCCTGTTACTGTGTAACTTTTTCTTCTATTGTCCTGTCTTTCCAATTTTATCATCCATCCACTTAAAGAAATGTACCAGAATAGAGTGCCATCTTGTTGCTCCAAAGCTGGAGATTTTGCTAAAACATTCACTCCCACGCTCAAATTATGCACTCACCAGGGACAGCACAGATAGTGCAGTCGTGTTTGTGCAGCTGAGAGCCAGAAAAGATCAGGCGAGTGGTGGAGATCACCTCACTAAGAGCTATGGGCTTCCATTAACGGGGATAACCACAGACTAATTTCACTGCTGGACGAGGGCTGTCAGATAATTACAAAAAGTGCATGCCAGAATGCCAGTGCATATTTCTTCTAAATTAATACAGCCTCATCAAATAGGTTGTATTAAAAACAGGCACTATATGGTACAAGATCATTTATTGGCTTAATTAATAAGAATCAACAGGTGGAGTCAGGGCCTGCATTAACCTTGGCAGCAGTTGGGGATTTGGGAAAGGCAACTAACTGAGCAAGAATTATCTGCTAGGGTGTAAATCTGTGATTTCAAAATAGCTTCTAAAATGGAGATGGGCTGTGTACTGATGCAGCTGTTGGGATCCCCACGTGGGTCTTTTTTTTTCCTAAAGGATCTCTCCTGGGCAGACCCACAAGGCATTCCAGAGTAAGGTAGGGACCCTGCCCATGGAGAGATGGATGAATTGTTTAAAGCCACAAGAGCCACTGGTGGAGATGAATCAATAAAATACAAAACCGCAAGATTTTCTAATTCTGTCAGCCAAAAAGACTCCAGAAATCAAAGGCCAGGGACACTGATCATGTGCCAAAAGGTAAAGATTTAGATGTGACCTTGTCCAAACTGTTAAGCAATACTGCAGTCTCTTCTACGGAGTTCCTGATAAGGGGGCTTCTATGGCCCCAGCTAACAGAGAGCTGTTAGATGCAAAGTCCCTCAGTCAGCTTGTGGAGAGTTTGGGGATTCTTCCTTCCTAGATCAGGGAAATACTTTTGTTTTGGATGAGTGACGTTCCTGGAAATGTCCAGTTATTGCAATTGCATTCATTTTTGGGTTGCCAGAGTGAGCAAATAAAAATAGTGGATGTCCAGTTAAATTTGAATTTTAGATAAACATGCAGTCTTAGGGACATACTTATTACTAACAAATTGTTTTCTTAAATTCAGATTTAAATGGGTGCCTTGTATTTTATCTTAACAACCACAGGTTGTTTTAATTCACTTTATTTTTAAGTGAAATATCTTCTGCATTCACAATGAGGATGGAGACCAAAATGTGCTTTAAAAAATTAGCATACCTGTGTCTAGCATTTTCTGAGTTAGCTGGTGAGAATATAAATATGAATAAGATTCATATAGGTCCTTAAAGGGTCGGTATAGAAGAGGTAGACTTCAAAGAATATCATCCTGTAATTATTTACTATGTATTATATTAATAGTGTGTTCAACATAAAGTGAGGTCACAAATAAAGAAGTGACCCCAAAATAGTTGACCATTACTGTCCCAATTAAGGGCTAACACCATCTCACATTAATGATATAATTATCATGGAAAATGGGTAGCTCTGACATGAGCCAATTTGAAGCTGCTAAAAGGCACTTCATATTATTTAAAAAAAAGAATATGCAAGAAAGCGAATCAACATATTCCTTGTATTTTTAAATACAGGGATTTTCTCTCAAGGATTTAACTCTTGATGCTTAAAGAGTTTTTTTGAAACTTGATCTTGCACCATTAATGCTTCCTTGAGACCAACTTTTCTTGTCCCGCTGAAGCCAAAGATATGCATATTTTCTTTTTCTTTTGAAAGATTTTATTAATTTGTTTTTAGAGAGAGGGAAAGGGAGGGAGAAAGACATCATTTGGTTGCCTCTCACACGCACCTAACAGGGGACCTGACCTGCATCCCAGGCATGTGCCCTGACCCGGGAACAAACTGGCGACCCTTCAGTTCACAGCCCGGCACTCAATCCACTGAGCCACACCAGCCAGGGTGATATGCACATTTTCAAACGTTGTCATTCAAGATGACTCACTGATGTTGAAAAGATAATAATGATGTAACTATGATTTAGCAGTAAGGATAAGTGCAGAATTTTTATAATAGCTAAACAAGAAGAAAAAAAACTAAGTAGTGGTAGGTTACTTAATAACAAAATTATGGCTATATTATCCAATGGACTATTAACCAGCCATTAAAATTATTATGCAGATGGCATTTTTTGAAGTATACAGACATTCACAATGTATTATTTAAGGAAAAAACCATTTTGCCAGCAGCAGGTACTCTAGTATCCCATGTCACATGCGTGTGTTTGTGTATATGTCTGTAAGTGTGTGTGTTTATGTATATGGAATAAAGCCTAGAAAGGCCTCCATCAAATGTTTAAATTGACGAATCTTTGGATAACAAGACTCTTTTTATTTAAATTTATGATTTATTTATTTAATGTTTTAAAATTGAATTTACTGGGTTGACATTGGTTAATAAAATTGTACAGATTTCAGGTACACGATTCTATCATACATCATCTGTATATTTTATTGTGTGTTCACCACCCCAAGTCAAGTCTTTTTCCATCTCCATTTACCCTCTCCCCCCAAAACCTCTCCTACACCTGCAGCCCACTTCCCTCTGGTAGTCACCATGCTGTTAGATGACAGTTTTGATGATATTTTTCTGCACCAATATCTTTTCCTGTCTTTCTGGAACTCCAATAACCTGTTCAATGTTTTGGTGTTGTTCCAGGTAGAGGGCTCTGTTTATTTATTTTTCAATTTTTTTCTTTCTGTTCTTCAGCATGCATACGGCTCTAATTCAGTTTCCCTGGCTCTTTCCTTTTTTGTCTCCATTCTGCTCTTGAGCTCATCCAGTTTTTTTTCTACTCCAATTTAAATTATTTATATTTTTCACTTCTAAAATAGTTACTTGTGGGGGGTTCTTTTGGGTTTAAATTTTGTTCCTGAGAACCTTTATCTTTGCATTAATTTCAATAGTGTCCATCTTTACTTCACGGAGAATTACTATACTAGCCACTTTAGTGTCTTTGGTAATTCCAGCATCTTTGACATCTCGGGCTTCTTATCTGCTGTCCATTCTCTTGAATGTTGGTCAGATAATTTTGGTTCTTCGTATGTGAAATAATTTTGAATTGTATCGTGGATGATTTGAATATGATGTTGGTAGACCCCTGGTTCTGTTAAATTCTTTGCAGAATTTTTTGTTTGTTGGTTTAAGCAGGCAATTCTAGTTAGGTTCAGACGACAAGTTCTAATTCTCCTGAGGGTAGTGTTTCCAAAGTCAGTTCGGTTTTCTTTTTTAGATTAGCCTAGCATATATACCTCTTGGGGTTGGTCATGGACTTGGGTAGTGGTTTATATCAGGGGTCTTCAACCCCCAAGCTGCAGACTGGTACTGGTCTACAGCCTGTTAGAAACTGGACTGTGAGCTCCGTGCCCTGCCCACCCTACTGTGTCTTCCAGGAAACCAGTCCCTGGTGCCAAAAAGTTGGGGACCGCTGGTTTATATGATAGTTCACTTCTTGAAGCCTTTGTTATTTTCTTTGCATCTGATCTGTATGTGCACAGCTTGCAGGTCAGCCCAGGGTTTATGTCACTTCATACACAGATTTAGAGGAATCTCACCCTCCAGCTCTCTCTGGTCTCTGTGGGACTTCTTCCATATTCCCCAGCTCCCAGGGGTCTCTTTTCCCAGCACCTCTGGTCAGAAAGATTTGTTTCCCTCAGACCTTTAGCTTTCTCTGCTTTTATGAATTGCTTCTTGACTGGAGCTTCCCATTTTGCAGACTATTATTTAAATTCTGATTTTAGTCCTTAACCCACTTGTGATTTTAAACAATTTTTAGGGTCTTCAAGTAGTGCATTTTGCATTCTGTTGGGGTTCTCTAGTTGTAATCGGTGGGAGGGAACCTGTATTGGCTTCTCCATCTTAGCTGGCATCAGAAGTCCCCTGATATTTTATTTTCTCCTAAGTGTTTATTTTCTAAATTCTATACCATGAACATATGCTATTTGTAAGAGTAAATATGTTCTTGAAAAAAATAAAATAAATAATTAGTGTGAGGAATTCCATTATTTTCAGGATACGGTGTAATAATATTGTTTTTCAATGATCAGATAATTGCACATGAAAATGATTAATGATAGCCTATTTGGGTGCAGATATGGGACAATTGGCAGTCTCTTATTATGACAGTGCCATGGAAATTAGTACAGTCTTTTTCCAAGTCAATATGGCTATCTTGGTAAATTTTACATGTGCATTTCCTTTGAGCTATCAGCAGAGTCGTACTTTTTAACCAAATACCAGGTCTCTGAATCCAGACATTTTCAGAGTCATGAAATGATGAGCTTGGCATCAAAGTTCAAGGCTAAAGAGACCCTTTGTGGGAGTGTCACTGGGTTTTAGCATACTAAGTGTCCAAACAGCTCATGTAGTCACCTACTTCTCAGAGGATTTGCAAAATTATTTCATGCATGTCAGACTTGTTTCTAAACTCTATGTTTCTTGAGGGAGTAACTCTTCACTATATTTTTCCTGAGCATTTACACTATTTGGTATTTTTTTCATACTTACATTTTATTTTGTTTATTATCTCTTTCCTCCACTAAAATTGGCTCTCTGATAGACTTTGCCTCTGTTGTTCCATGCTCCAGGCCCAGTACTGAACCAGTGACCCACCGAGATAGGGGACTTAATAAATATTATTGATTAAGGAATGATGCATGAGGGCTAAACATGGGGTTTCTACCTTTCTCTCTTTCCTCATATTCTCTTCCAGTCTCAATTTCCCCTATTTCCAGGCCTAGCCCCATGTTAGAACTTTGAAGTCCATCAAATGGAAGGTTTGGAAATTAAGAGAGGATTTGAAAGTTCTTACCCATCTTTGAAGCATTCTGTACTTGGCTACCGTTCTCCACTGTTGTGAACATACGGCGTCGAGCAAAAGTAAGTTTATGGTTCATGTGGAAAATAATACAATAACTAATAAATACTAATACAAGAATAAAGTCTGTGTCTGGCCTACTCACCACTGTTGACCTAATTTTGCCCCACCCTCTATGTCGAGTAGACTTTAAAACAGGAATACCAGAATATTTTTTTTTTCCTGCTTGAAAACTTAGTCAGTTTTTCCCAAACATGGGCCACAGTGAATGCATTTCAACAGCCCCGTTCCAAATTCAATTAATTCTTGGTATTGCGGTTATCACAGCTTCTCAAGTGAGCATTTCATTTCACATTTTAATATATCTGAAATATGAATGTAGTATCATTGGCATCTTGGCAGTGTGTCACACTTTAATGTGTAATGTTTGAGGTATAGTACAAATGATGGGCCCGAGATTTTGTGGAATATGGCATTTGCGTTTCTAATAGTTTCTTTTCTTCATTTAAGGGTATTAAATGGAAATTAGTGTTGTACAAAGGGGCCTGGCATTGTAAACAAAAAAGCTGAATGTCGTTCTGCTAATGACGTGTGTGACAATTGGCAGGGACTTTGCTCCTTTGGGACTTGCTCAGTTCTGTTAAGTGGCTTTGAAAGAGAACATTTTAGTGTGGGATTGTTTCTTTGTGAGAAACAAGAAAATGTAACTTCAGTGTGGAAGAAGTGACCATAAGGAACCATGAGTAATAGGCATGGAAACCCAGGGCAGAAAGTGGAGCTGGGTCTTATGAATTGCTTATACCTAGAACCAGAAGATGGTCAGAATCTGAGGAAGCTACTTTATTTCCTTTTCTCTCTTCCTAGCCCTCTCTGATTGCACATGCATCCTCTTCTTAAATTGTGGTTTCCTTTTTCTCCAGTGCTGTAGACTCCTTTCCCTGCCTAGGTGCACATGGTCAAAGATAGCTTCTCTTGCTTCTAGTTTTCCACCAGAGGCATTGGCATGTCTGGGCACAAGTCTAATCTGATTCTCCTACCTTGGTGCAGGGAAGAGCCATTTATTACAAATGCGGCTGAGAGGTCTACTCCAGTACTTGGTGGGAGTTAATTCTCAGGAAAGAGAGAACAAGCTGGACAGGTTCTGTAGTAGGTAGGTAATCTGCGTGGTCTCTTGCAGCTGGAAAGAAGAGGTGGAGAGGAATTATAATTATAATGTAATCCATAACTCTTCTGCTAAAGAATGGTCTTGGTGGTGGATTTCAGAAGGTGAAAAGTCTTTCCTTAATATTATCTTACTCATGAAAATATTACTGATAACTCCTGGACTTTTTTCTTATTTCATAAAAGAGCCTACATAGAAATGGCTGTCTTCCATATCTAACATGAAGCCAGAGAGGAGAGGACTTTAAAAAGCATAATGTCATAACTTTTATTGTTTTCTGTTGAAATAATTAGCCTAATGGTAATTATTTGTCATTGTGAGATATTACTCAATCATCAGAGAGACAGCAATAGTCGAGTCAAGCATCTTTCTGTAGAGTTTGTGTTTATTCTTTTATTTTCATTGAGTGAAACATTGGAATCTTATTGATGGTTCTACTTGCAGATGGGACAGTTGTGTGTGTGTGTGTGTGTGTGTGAGAGAGAGAGAGAGAGAGAGAGAGAGAGAGAGAGAGAGGCATATATTGTTACTTGTTTACCTCCTGCAACAATATTCCCATTAGATTCTTGAGCACAACCATATTGCAGGCTCATGCTTGTTATTCCCAACACATTGAGGAGAAAACTGAGGCACAGAAACAATGTGACTTGCCCTAGTTGCACAGCTAGCATGTGGTGGAGCTGAGAGACTCCAGAGCCTGTGCTCTGTCACCATATCTCCCTGTGAACTCTTCCAGTGCACAAGTTCTAGTTCTAGCATTTGTGAAATTTCTCTGAGATTTTAAGCAGCTCCTTAACATTTTTAAGCCTCATTTTCATCAGGTGCAGTATCTGTCCAATAGAAATGACTCAAAAAATATTTGTATATTTGAATTGGGTACTCATCTACAGACAGGATTACAATGAGAGTTATTGTAGATGCTGTATTTAGAGAACCAAGGGACTAAGAGTTTGGGCTGGCTGGTCTACCTACATCACCCTGGGCTTATCATTATCACTATTAATATTGGCATCTAAACACAGGCATGTTCTTTTCCAGCCTTGTTTTTTGACTTTTATTTAATTTTTAATTTTTAATTACAGTTTACATTCAATGTTATTTTGTATTAGTTTCAGGTGTATAGCATAGTAGTTAGACAATCACATACTTTACAAGGTGTTCCCTTCAATATTTCCAGTACCCACCTGGTACCATATATTATAGTATTATTGACTATATTTCCTAGGCTGTATTTTACATCCCCATAATTTCTTTAAGCTTCAGTTTTCTCAATGAGAAAACAACAGGTAATAAGATAACTAAGTCATTGAATCATTATGAGGCTTAGAAAACATTAAAAAGATGTCAGGAAGCTAGGCACATAGTAATTGCTCTACAAATTCCAGCTATTCACTGATACAAAGGAAATTTTACGTGGGCAAAGACTTGGAAACTGGGTGTTGAAAAAACAAGTCTGAAAAAACAAACCTGGGTTTCAATACTTGCTCTTGTGGAATGGTAATCCCATTTCAGGGCCTCGGGGATACAAAACACTCACCTTTCTCTGTGGCAACTTCTGATTCCAGGTTTGTAAATAGCCTAAAGGCAAAAAGATAAGAATTCAGGGCATCATCAGAAGGCATGTAGAAGCTTTCTCGGGTATAACACTGAAGTCTAACTTTATGGTTTTCCTTACCTAGTAGACATAGCTCTGTAAACCCTCAATGTCCGTGGCTTCCTTTCTCCGAGAATCAGAAATCTGGGAATTTGGTTGAGCCAAGAAGAAATCAATAGGATGGACATTAGCAATAAATTTACTCTGATGATCAGATTTTGAAAGATTCAGTGTCTGTCTATATATGTATTTATTTATAAATAACCTCTACTGATATCTTTTAACATAGAAAAATGACTAATTTCCCTCCTACCTGCCACAGTTTTAAAGAAGCAAGCACTTTATCACCTTTAATAGATTTACCATAAATATGAAATGGAGGAAAGATTAGTTCAGTCTGTGATGTAATTATATAAACTGCTTTAGAATTCAACTTAGATTTGGGAATTTTATTCTGTGGAATGATGGAGATATCTTTTGGTAATTTGCTCTTCATGAACTAATATTCCTTACGCTTACCCTCTGGTAGATATCAATCTTCAAGCCCCAAATAATGTCCCTTCCTATGATTGAATTTTACTTCTCTTTGTCCAGATGAAATTTTCCTCCCCAAACCGGCATATCTTTAGTGGGATATTCGAAACCTCCTCGTAATTTATGAATAGTCTTGCTGGGCAAGGATGAACCTTCGCCCTTATTACAAGACCGTAAGTCCAATGGAGTGAAACTATAGGAGAATTAGAATGACAGCTTATCGGACTCTGCTGCAACTGTAAAAAAAATGACATCTAGACATGCAATCTCAAGAATTTAAAGAAAATGTAATACATTTTTGAATCTTGTCTATTCAACATCAATATAACCCTTCATAGGACTTTTACCTTTGATTTTGCCTATGGATAGTGTGTAAGTATTCTGGACTAAAATATTTCAAAGTGAAAGGCTGTGTAGTTTAAATTTTATGAGAAGAGGTTATGTTTCGGGTTTGCTCTGTGCGGACTCAGAAGTATGTTTGAAAATCCCTCTTCCGTCTGTGAGCTGAAGATGGAGCTCTTGTGCCGTGTCCTAGTGGCATTGCCGGCTTCAACTCTTCCAAAGTTGTTTATGCAGTTTTAGAAAGGACACAGCCCAGCAGAAATGTTGTCACTGTGTCTGAACTCCTGGATTGCCCTGTTGGATAGCTGGTGGAGGAGACTGGATTAATGGGATTTCACGGGACACGGGAAAACCAGCCGGAAGCCTGGCGAGGTTGGGAGCTTGAGGTTTATGTAGGACTGGGGTTTTCACAGTTTCTGCAGGACGGAAGGAAACTGCCATTGTCCCTCTGGGTCTTCATGGGATGTTCTTCTGCAAACGTGCCTGGAGGGCCTCAGTTATACCATTTGTAAAATCAGTGGCTCCTATGAGCGGTTTCCTGTTTCTTTTACAACATTCTGCAAGTCTAAGGTGTTGATAATGTATTTCCCAGCCAGATCGGCTTGTCTTGAAGTGTCATGGCCCTCCCTAGGTATGAGGGCAAGGAAAGGACAGAGGTGAACAAGTAACACCTGCCACATCCCCACTCTGTGTCCAGAACTTCACAAAGGTTGTCTCCTTTTCTTTTAACAAGAACCCATGAAACAGATGTTACTGGCACTGTCTTACAGACAGAGATGTACAAGCTCAGGAACAAGAAGTAGTTCATGTGAAGACACGTATGCATCAGAGAAGTTGGCAGAGCTGAGTTTTGGACCTACGTCTGTTCACCTCCAATTTTGGGGGCATTTTCACTGTAATCAAAGCGTCGTATATACCTGCTACAAAAAATATGGAACGTGGTCTGTTTTTTGAAGTGAACATAGTGAGTTTAAATTAAAAATGAATGGCGTGAATTTAAATTATGTGCCATCAATGTTTCACCTACCAGTATGGCAAAAATAGTTAGCACGTTCTTTTGACAAAGGTGTTACAGAAGAGGTACTCTCACACGATGGCTGGAGGCTTGCTGTGTTTCAGAGGTTCGAGAGATATTTAGGCAATATTTATAATATTAGGTGTGAATATCTTTGCCTAGTTTGTCTTTTCTCTAGTTTTCCTTGTGACAGAGTCATAGCTTCCCTGAGTTGAGTTTTTTCTGGAAGGATTTACAAATGGTTTCTCTAGCACTTTCCTTTCATAGAGTCTTTCATGTTTCTTTTTCGGATTTTATTTTGGTATAAGATGGAGCTAACTGTCCAAAATGGCTATCCATTTGTTCTTCCGGCACAAAGCCATCGCGTTTCCTTGCTGATTTCAGATGCTCTTGAACATGCTCGTATACTCAGTTTCTGTTTGCCCCTTGTTCCATTTTTGTGTTCTCGTTCTAACCCTTTGATGATCTCTTCATGCACCCCCCTCCCACATTGCTTTAGTTGTAGCTTTATGACGTCCTCATGCCTCTGTTAGAACTCTGATTTGTTTTCTTAGATGTTTTTCCCTGGCTACTCTTGTTTCTTCATTGTGCCACATAAGTTTTTGAGGTAAGATTGCCCTCCTTTGACAAACTAACTCAAGAAGAAATAATACCTGCACAATGTTTAACCTTCCTATTTTAAAACAAGGTATTTGTTCACCTTTTAGATCTCTCAAGAGCATTAAAGACTTTTCTTTGTTTAAATATTATGAATTTCTTGTAATGTTTATTCCTAGATATTTAATAATTTTTTTGCTATAGATTTTACAGTCTTTTATCTAATTATTCTTCCCAAGAAGTTGTTGTTTGCAAATACGAAAGCCACCAACTTTTGTATATC
>VMDR010022447.1:0-16203 GCA_007922815.1 Macrotus californicus | reverse complement strand
AGTTTCTTTCAGGCTCACAAGTTGTCATTGGTAATTAGTTTCCATTGTGATGTAATCACAGAGTGACATTTTGAGGCATCTGTAGATCTTTCAGTTTGTTTTTGGCTATTATGAAGACACTCCTGTTTTCCTCTCCTACTTGAATTTTGTTATGATCAGTAATTCTAAAAAATACACAAAATTAATGTGCAATTAAGGTGTACATATTGAGCTGTGTAATTGCATAACAAAATTAAACTTATGCTATATACATTGATGTATTGATGAACACGTGAGTTTTGTCACTGGATCACGTGTTTCTTCAGGCCATTTTGCTGCATCAGTAGCAATTTTGTTTGCTGTTTTTTTTCTGGATCCACCAGACTTCACAAGACAAGATGTATCAGATACCCTAAAATGCAATCTGATATACTGGGATGCATAAAATTTAATGCTCTCCAAACAGACATACTTGTGTTTCTAGGATTGCTACAGTTTTGTACCTTACAAACACATGAAATCTGATAAATCTTATTTTGTGCCATTTCCATCATAAAAGAAATAAAACTATATGGTGCGTTATTAATTGCACACACTGCATTATTGAGTATATTTTTGACAGAAGCAAATTTCCATTTTGACTAGGCATCAATGAGAATGGGATTCATCATTTACAATATTTCACATCTGGTGATTGGAAGATTTTCCACAGGCTAGCTTCTGACACCATACATTTCAAGCTTTGTTTCTCTCTACAACCCACATACTTTGGAGGGCTGGAAGCCATGGGACACTGTGGCAGATTGTATTTTCCAAAATGGTCCCAATAAAATCTCCCATTCTACATGCTCTTCTTGTAATGGAACAATGACATATCTCTCATTGAGGCATGGGGTCCGTCTTCCTTCCCCTTGAATCTCAGTGAGTCTGTGACTACAGCACAAGTGATACTATGACTTCCAAGGGTACATAGAAAATGATATAGTATCTGCCTGGGCATCTCAGGACACTTGCCTTGGAACCCAGCCACCATACTGTGAGGAAGCCTAAGCCACAGCCAGCTAAGATATCAGCAGACAACAAGCATCAACGACCAGTCATGACTGAGGAGCCTCCAAATTATTCCAGCCCCCAGCCTTTGAACCATCCCAGCTGACAGCATGTGAAGAAGTGACAAGCTCTCCCAACTGAGCACTGCCCACTGCAGAATTGTGGGCCAAATAAATGACTGCTGTTGTTTTAAGCCACTGAGTTCTGGGGTGACTTGCTATGTCACAGTTGATATGCAGGACAGACACAATTGTAATTTGAAATGACTTCTGGCATGCTCCTTTAAGTCACAGTATTGGGCAAGTCAGCCCAGAGGGGAGTAGGAATGTTCCCCAAAGTCACCACTTTTGTATGGAAGTGGCTACAAATCATATCTACACATATGATTAAACAAAAACTGATTATATCCTAACTTCAATTCCCCTTAGTCAGATCCCAAATATACCCATGGCTACTCTTACACTACCCAGTCCAATGGGAGGGGTGATGGAGGGGAAGTCAAATTGGAAACAGTGGTCTATTTAATAAGTAAAAGCCCTCTACTACCCCTGACCCTTGGAAGGGACCAAGGTAAATGAGGGGCCCTGGAGCTTAAGTTTTGTTAGGTTCACAGTAAATATACCTCTGTAGCCATTATTTATTAAACACTTACAAATGCTAGATCCTGGGCTAAGCCTTTTACATGAATGGTCATATTTGAGCTTAAATCATGATCCTATATATTACGTACTATGCTTATTCCCACTTTGCAGACAAGAAAACAGAAGCCCAGTATAACTCAAATATGTACAGCATGTACTTACTGAGTTTTTACAACTAAGAATTATTTGTGTACTATCTCACATATACCAAGAATTTGCCAATCTATCAATCTACTTACAAAACCCCTCTAGCACAATTCTTATGTCCATATTATAGAGATGCACTTGAAATGTTGCCAATGTGACTGAGAAACAGAGTTTTAAGTTTTGTTTCATTTTAATTAATTTAGATTTAAAGAGCCACATGTAGCTACCTATTGGACAGCACAGAGCTTCTGAAAGTTGTTTACCATAGACACCTACGACTCTGCCTGAGAGCTTTTTCTGGTTAAGGGAGCACTGCCTCCCACCCTCATGAGCAGGCGAGTCCAGGGGCCCCCTCCCAACAGCCTCCCTCTTACTAACAAACTGATGAGGTGCTGCCTCACCCCTCAGTTGGGATAACTCTGAGATGGCTCCACTGGGTCCCTGAGTTTCCCAGTGGGGCCGATCCCCAGTTGCTCACATTGGTATTAATGACCGTGTATTGGCAGCAATCCCTTCCCTGTTTCACTTTCCTCCCAAGTAAACTACTTGCACTTGGATCTTTCTCAGGGTTCACCTCTGGGCATTCGCACTCCCACTTATACAGAGGGAAAAATGATCCGGCCGGTCCTTCTTTTGCCTATGTTCCTCTCTGTATAGAACTGGGATGCCACTCTGCCCTGATGGTGACAAATGGCTCACTGACTTCACTCTACTGGGTGCGACTCCATTTGCCCCGAGGACCCCAGGTGAAGGAAACCCACAACTGGCTTGGACTCCCCAGAGCCCCTCTGCCTATCTCTGCCAGGAGTGCTCAAATTCTGTAGGTATGGATGGGGCCTCAGTTTCCATGTTGGGTATTTATCTTCAAGGTCAAAGTCAAGCTTGCTGTGGGGGTAAGATCAATGCAGAAAGAGGATAGGAACAAAGCTGTGGAGTCATTCTGTGGTGAAGGGTGGTTGACCTAGGTTTGCATTTTATTTTTAAACTGTTTCCTTCAACATGGCCCTCTCAAGGGGATGATTCAGCTATACGATGAATATGGTTGAAAACTTTCAACTGGAAAAGACTCCTTACTTTTGTCTCACCATCTTTTTGTCTGGCTAATGCCATAACTTCACATTATTTAATAGCAGGAAATGAACTCCCTGTACGTACCTCACTCCCCCGCCCCCCACACACAACAACTGGCCATGCCTACTCTCACCTGTCCCAGAAACCTGAGATCTTGAAAATAGGGCTGGTTCCTTTCTTACATTATATACAGATATGCTCCCTGAATGGCAGCATTCCTTGGACTTAAATGTTTATTATGCTTTATTCCTCTTCTGAAGAGACTTTCTTATAAAACTTGGTTTTGACTGACTGTTCCCCCTCAGTTTGTTGTAGATTATTTCTGCTAGACAATTCAGCCAATGGGCTGGAATTAATGCAAACTGTTTTTGTTTTGTTTCTCAAAGGGTTGGGGTGGGGGGCAGCCTGCCTGAAGGGACTGAGCAATTGTGGATGGGCTCTCTCTGTCACTTCACTCAGGACATGTGCGATTTGGGGGCCCAGTGGTTTCCTGAAAGTGGAGGTGAGAGAGGGCTCCTCTGTCCAGCAGAAGGGCCCAGCCCACAGGCTGAAGAGCTGGCCAACCAAAGAACCATGACCAGGGCTGAGTGGGAACATTTGGAGCTGGTGTAATTGCTTATGTAGTTTTAATTGCTCATTCATCATGCTAACAGGCCCAGAGTACTGATCGTTTGCGACGTGCTCAGTAATTAAAAGACCAGGGGCGAGGTAGGGAGATGAGGAGTGGTGGGGTGAAATGAGGTGAAGAAAAACCAAAATGCACAGCACAGGAGGCCAGCGGGGTGGCAGCTTGTCCCCTTTCTGACTCTGAACTAAGGCTGTGTTTCGCAGCAGCATTTCAGAGTTGTTGATTTGAACCCGAGAGCAATCTTGCTCCCAGCTCCCTGGGAGGAAACCCAGTCCCTACACAGTGCTTTTCAGTTTGCAAAACATTTCCACCCACATCATCCCATTGACTCCTAGATGACCCATGAGATTGACATGATTTGGGCCCACGGTTTTCAGGTTAGGAAAAACAAGTTTAATAAAATGCTTTGCCCAAGATCACATAGCCCAACAACTAGTGGAGTTGAAGCCTCAACCACATATTGTCCTTCCAAATCTGTGGCTCTGTCTTCCTTAGGGACTACAAAACTTGGGCTTTTCTCTTGGCTCCATCGACATTCCCGCAGTAGCTGGATTCTAATAAATATCCAGTTGTCTTGGGAATTACAATCAAACACCGATTCCCAAGTTCCACCTTCAACAAGTGGGGCAGCTTTTCCAGAGGTGGGAGTGGGAGTCTGTGTTTAGGAAACTCCTCTGGCAGCTCTGATGACTGTCCAGGCTTAGAGCCCTGTTTGAAAGGACACACCTTTGGGCCCAGTTCCTCTTCAAAAAAGGCTTCATGGCAAGGATCTTGGTTTAGGTTCCCCCAGAAGCAGACTCCAAGCCAAGGATTTGAGTGCAAAACAGTTTGTTTGTAAGGTGAAGGAAATGCTGCAAGGGTTGGGGGAAATCATACAGGGGAGGGAAAGCAGCAAACGGAGGGTCCACTATTAAACAAGTTTACCCCTATGGGCAACATGAGCTTAATCACATTGGGAACACGCAGAACATGGCTCAGTCATCTCACCTGAGGGGTGAGGATGCTGGGCACTTATACTCCAACTGTCCCAGACATGAGAGTATAAATTCTGTCACTGTCACTTTCAGCCTAACCTACAGGGCAGAGCAGACTCCAGCCCAAAGAGAAAGTCCTCAGGCAAAAGAGCTGGCATTTGTGGTTTTGGCTGGTGTGTACTTCTGTGGAAGGCCCTCAGGAATCCAGGCAAGCTGAGGACAATGTTCCTACATCAGACATCTGCCATACTGCCGTAGCGGAGGCTCCTGAGCACCTCTGTCTCCAACCAACTGTAATGTTTCTCTGCCTTCATTGGCAGCTCAGCTGCTTCTTAAACAATTTGCAAATTGAAATAGTATTAGCATTCCCCTAGGAGTTATTTATGGATGTATTTCCCTTCTCAGTTTCTTCTTATCCTCCCACTAATGGTGTAGATCTCCTGGCTCTAAAAGCCAAAGGAAACGTAGCAATCATTAATGGAAAGAAGTCAGTGGGGAGGGAGCTGAGGAGAACCTGAAATCTGTGATGTGTTCCATTCATTCAAACCACAATTCAAGAACCTCATCCTTGTTCCCAGTGAAAGACAGATGATGTTGACATGCACAACACCTTCCAGAAAGTGAACACAGGATTATGCCCAATTCCCCGTTTGACAGCTATAATTCCACAATGTTCCTTCCCTATCAAGAAAACACTTTGGAAGGTGAGTGAGTGAGGGTGATGTTATTATAGGGATAACCTTGAATGTATTCTAATTTACTTAACCAAATAACTTGAGATTTATGTATTTTATTGCTAATAACAAAATTTTCGTGAGGCAACTCACAGCTGATGGAGACATATTCATTGAGAACCACTATTCTATATCATCAAAAAGAAATGTGTTTGCTTTCTTTTTGCATCAAGGGCAGCAAACTCCTTGGAAATGGTTTGTTTGCATGCATAACCAACTTTCCATCAGTTGATCAATAAATCAATCAACAAATATTGATTGTCTACATTGTGCAAGGCATCATGGGAATTTATTATACATATAAACATAGTCCCTGCCTCAAAGAAGCTAACAGTCTAATTGGGAGTAAGATCTGTAGACATGAAAAGGTAACATAATGCAAAACAGCATATAAATGCTGAATGAGTGGCATACACTCATTGATTGGGTTTGGAAGACATCAAGGAAGGCTTCCTGGAGGAGGAATGATTTGAACTGGGCCATGAAGGTAGGAGTTGCACAAAAAGAGAACAATAAAAGGGATTGCAAGCAACAGTAGCAAGGAGGAAACACCCAAGTCTGTTATTCATGAACTGGGGTGGGAGGGTCAGTCTGGCTGCAGTGGGGCTCATAGATGGGACAGGCAGTACCCTAGCTCATGGGACAGCTTGGAGCACAGTTGAATCTCCCGCATTCAAAGAATCACCCAATCCTATGTTGGAACTTGTTCACTGCTATGGACTGAAGTGTGTCTCTCCAAAATTCTTTATGTTGAAGCCCTAACCCTCAATGTGACAATATTTGGAGATAGGGCCTATAAGGAGGTAATTAAGGTTAAAAGAGGTCATAAGGGTGTAGTCCTAATGTGATAGGATCGATGGCCTTAGAAGAAGAGGAAGAGATTCTCCCTCCCTCCCTCCCTTCCTCCCCCCTTCTCCCCTTCCTACACATACCAAGGAAAGGCCATGTGTGGACACAGCAAGAAGGCAGGTAGCCATCTGCAGGCCAAGGAGAGGATCTTCATCAGATACCAACCCTGCTGCTATTTTTTTAAAGTATATTTTATTGATTAAGCTATTACAGTTGTCCCATTTTTTTCTTGCCTTTATTCCCCTCCACCCGGCACCCCCCTCCCACCAACATCCCCCCTCCTTTAGGTCATGTTCATGGGTTGTACATATAAGTTCTTTGGCTTCTCCATTTCCCATACTACTCTTAACCTCTCCCTGTATATTTTGTACCTGCCATTTGTTTCTTATTCCTTGTATCTTTTCCCCCATCCTCCCCCTCCCTGCTGATAACCCTCCATGTGATCTCTATTTATGTGATTCTGTTCCTCTTCTACTAGTTTGCTTAGTTTGTTTTTGTTTTGGGTTTTTGTTTTTTTTTAGTTTAAGTTGTTGATAGTTGTGGCTTTGTTGTCATTTTACTGTTCATACTTTTTATCTTCTTTTTCTTAGATAAGTCCCTTTAACATTTCATATAATAAGGTCTGGGTGATGATGAACTCCTTTAGCTTTACCTTATCTGGGAAGCACTTTATCTGCCCTTCCATTCTAAATGACAGCTTTGCTGGATAGAGTAATCTTGGATGTAGGTCCTTGCCTCTCATGACATGGAATACTTCTTTCTAGCTCCTTCTTGCCTGCAAGATTTCTTTTGAGAAATCAGCTGATAGTCTTATGGGAACTCCTTTGTAAGTAACTCTCTGCTTTTCTCCTGCTGCTTTTAAGACTCTCTCCTTATCTTTAACCTTGGGTAATGTAATTATGATGTGCCTTGGTGTGTGCTTCCTTGGGTCCAATTTTTTGGGACTTTTTGAGCTTCCTGGAAGTCTATTTCTTTTGCCAGACTGGAGAAGTTCTCCTTCATTATGTTTTCAAATAAGTTTTCAATTTCTTGCTCTTCCTCTTCTCTTTCTTGAACTCCTGTGATTCGGATGTTGGAATGTGAAAGTTGTCCTGGAGGTTCCTAAGTCTCTCTTCATTTTTTTAAAATTCTTTCTTCATTCTGTTCTCACCGAATGTTTATTTCTTCCTTCTGCTCCAAACTGTTGATTTGAGTCCTGGTTCCTTCCCATCACTGTTGGTTCCCTGTACATTTTCCTTTATTTCACTTTTCATAGCCTTCATTTTTTACTCTATTTTGTGACCATACTCAACCAATTCTGTGAGCCAGTGTTTTGAACTCAGGATCTGATAGGCTGGCTATCTCTTCATCCCTTAGTTGTATTTTTGGAGTTTTGATCTGTTCATTCATTTGGGCCATATTTCTTTGTCTCAGCATGCCTGTTATGTTGTTAGGGGTGGAGCTTTAGGCGCTCGCCAGGGCAGGACAACCCACTTCATTGCGTTGTGGTGTTGTATGTGGGAGAGGGGTACAAGAGGGAACAATGCCACTTGCTGGGCTCTCAGCCAGATTTCAGTCACTTCCTCCATGACCTATAAGCAAAATGGGCCCTTCTGGTGCTTATTCCTAGGTGGGTGGGTTTGTGTACATTCTAGGACCCTGTGGGTCTCTCCAGCGAACTCTCCTGTGAGGCTGGGAGTTTCTCCTACTGCCTCAACACCCACAGATTTTTATAGTCAGAGGATTTGAAGCTTTATTTTCCCACACTGGAACCCGGGATTGGGCAGTCTGTCTCACTCCCCAGTTATTCCTCCCAGTTTATCTGCACACAAATGTGGGACCACCCAGTCCGCCAGCCACCACCTTGCAGCACATCCTATCCACCCGGCTGCTGGTCTCCAGTCCTCCTACCAGTCTGGATGAATGTTTCTTCTTTAACTTCTTGGTTGTCAGATTTCCATACAGTTCGATATTCTGGCAGTTCTGGTGATTTTTTGTTTTTAAATTTGTTGTCCTTCTTTTGGTTGTTTGAGGAGGCAAAATGTATCTACCTATGCCTCCATCTTGGCTGGAAGTCCCTACTGGCATCTTGACCTTGGACTTCCAGGCTCCAAAACTGTGAGAAATAAATTTCTGTTGTTCAACCCACTGAGCCTGCGGTAGCCTCAGTTGACCAAGGCAGTCACTTTTTAGCTAATAAAAGACAGGTGCCCCTGAGTGTTTATTCACATTTAGCAAAGCAGACAGTTTCTAGCCTGGGTCTATGGAGCTGACAAGGTTCCAGGGCCTCTGTGACCCTACCCACTCAGCTCTGCCAGGGTGGCCTGGACTCCACTGCCCTCTCTGGAACCTATAAGCCTCAAGTAACTGAAATTATCTTTATACATCAGGGGTGCAGGAGGTGTAGGCTGGATTGACCTTCCCCATCACCCCACACCCTTCCCCAACCCATGTGGGAAAAGGGCTGCCAAATCTAGCAAATAAAAACACAGATCAGCTAGTTAAATTTGATTCTTGATAAACAACAAATAGTTGTGTTAGTATAAGTAAGTCCCATGTAATATTTGGAACAAATTTGTATTTTATGTGGCATCGCTCTATGAGAGGGCTTATGACCATGTGTGACCGACCAATCAGAAGACTCCATGCTCTATGTCAGAGTGACCCAAGGTCAGAACTCTCCTTGCCAACACAAACTCAACTTTTGTTGGTGCCTTCAGGACTGAAACCTCCCCCAGGGAAGTGCCTGCTGGAGAACCAAGTTCATGCAGAAGGAAGTAGGGCTGAGGGAGAAAAAAAGATGCCTAAAGACAATGCTTGACTCAACATCACCCAGAACTTCAACTAAAATGGGAAGCGGTTTGAGTTGAAATCCTTCACATACAACTGACTCAGAGTTCTGGCGAAATCTGTGGGGTGAAGTCACCTCAAGCCCATAGGACCCAAACTTGACTAAATTCAAAGGGAGGGCTGCTCCTGAGACACCCCCAGTTAGTACTGAGTGAATAAGAGTTCTCTGGCCCAGAGGGCAGTGTAATAGCCCAGCTGGTTCCTCAGGCATGCTGGGGGTCCTGGGTGTGGCTCTGAGATGCCATCTCTGTGATATGATTGTAACCTCTGCCATATTTGTGCCCCATTGCTGACAGCTGACAAAGAAGTCCTTTACTTCCCGACATCCTCAAAGGGTCTTTTCTGCTCTTTCTCCTCTAGCATTTAACTCTTGTTTCTTTAGAAGACCTTTGCTTTTAAGTGAGCCTCATCAGCCACATCTTAAGTTCCCTCCCTTCCTTATATTTCCCTCCATACTCACTTTTAAAAATATGGCCCACAGACTCTGTAAACCACAGAGGGTCTCTTGGTTTACCCTTGACATCTCCTGGATTGAGCTAAAAATAATGGAGCTGGAAGAACACTAGGGCTGATCCAATCCAATCCCTTTACCATCCCTATTTCACAGATGAGGAAACCAAGGTTTACAATGGTTGAATCACCAAAGACTCCACCCCAAGTTTGAGGCAGGTCACAGAATAAGATGAAAGCCACAGAAAGCCACATGGTTTAGGGGAAAGGTCCCTGGGTTTGGCTTCGGAAAGCCTGTACTTTATTTGGGCTTCATAAAAAATCACTTAACCTTTTCATATCCATTTATCCAGCTTGAAAATTAGCTTAAAAACCAGCCCCATTCACTTCATCGTGACTTCCAGGGCTGACAGAATTACAAAATGCCAAATGAATGTGCCGGACAAAGGCTGCACAGTATTAGCACTGTCGGTGTTACTGTTATTATTTAACAAGGCTAATCCACACTAAAGGAAATGAGCACACATCACAAAATTAATTATAGATTTTTTAAAATGATTGTTTATATTGAAAGGAAGGCCTCGTATTTGCTGCACAATTTTAGGATAAGTCGTGTTTTGGAAAAATATTAATATTCAGAGCTGTGTTGATTAGCTTCACTCCTGTTGCTAAGCAACAGAGTCCTTTGTAGCCTGTGCAGTGTTGGGATTTTTCTAAGGGTGGGGGTGGGGAAAGGGAGGGGGAGGATTAGAGGAGGAAACTACATTACAGTAAATTATTCCGCTGGTTCAGCCGATTCCAAAGTTGCCTCAAAAAAAAAATCTACTCCTTTAACAACCTATGTGATTATTGTTGTTGGACAAGGAAAACCAGAATGGGACCCAGAGCTCACCACTCACCCATGACTTGAGTTTCAGGTTTGGCAAGACTTGTGTTTACTAGATCAGGGCTGAACCACACGTGGCCCAGGGCTTACCACCACTGACGTTCACCATGGTTCAGCAGGGCAGCCTGCCAGCCCAGAGATTAGGGGGTCGTGAGGCTGTGAGGAGAGACAGGCATGAATCAAATGATCCAATCTCATTCAATAGCTGCTGTGGCCTTTCAGTCGAATTCTAACACTTGAATGGGGGCCATCCTGGAGCAAGCCAAATAGCATGTTTTCTGGACCAAAATGGAGACTCATGAATATTTGAAATTCATTGAAATCCCAAGACAGGAAACATGGAAGTAACTTTACAGAGCACCTCATATGTGCTTGACAGGGTTAGCTCATTGAATTTTGGAACCAACCCTAGGAAGGATGAGATGTCTCCATTCGGGGGACTGAGGTTCAGAGAAATTAAGCAAGTTGCCTCACGCCACACCAGTTAGCATAGGGCAGAGCAAGGATTCAAACTCTAGTCTTTCTGTGTCTGAGTACCATGTGCTCACTTGACTGGGCTGCCCTTCCCGAGCTAGGAAGGGCTGAGAAGGGCCTGGAGAGAAAATCTTGAGGCTTAGCACGAAGTTGGCTATAGCTTCTGATAGGTTGAGGCCCACTCAGTAAGTCTCCAATTTCATCACAGACCACTTTATATGTGGTACTGTTCCAGTCACTACTGCTGTGAAAACCACCTCAAACTTGGTGTCATAAAACAACACCCATTTTATTATGCTTGTGGATCTTTAGGTCAGGAATTCAGGCAGGGCTCAGCTGAGTGATTCTTTTGGTACTTGTGGCATCTACTGAGACTACCCTGTGGCAAGTGGGCTGGGCCTTGAGGGTCCTAGATGGCTTCACTCACATGTCTGGTGCTGTGTTGGGGACAAACTGTTGCCCAGAGCATTTCCCCAGCATGGAACTCCCAGGGTGGTTAGATGTCTTACATACTGACTGGTTTACCCCACAGCAACTGTCCAAAGAGACCCAGGTAGAAGCTGCATGTCCCTTTCTGACCTATCTCAGAAGTCACACAGTGTCATATGCTCACTCAGATCTCAAATGTTGAAGGGAGGGGTATCAAAGAATTTGATGGCCCTTTTTTAAAACAGCCCTAGGTACCAAGTTCCTCTTTCCAGTGAGAAATGGATATTCAAAAACTTTGGGTGCAGCCCTGACTGGTGTGCTCAATCGGTTGGGTGTTGTCCTACAAACTGAAAGATAGCAGGTTCAATTCCTAGTCAGGGCACATGCCTAGGTTGCAAATTCCGTCCCTGGTCAGGGCATGTGCGGGAAGCAACCAATTAATGTTTCTCCCTCTCTTTCTCCCTCCATTCTCCTCTCTAAAAAAAATCAATAAGCATGTCCTTGGATGAGGATTAAAAAAATAAAAATAAAACTTTGGGTGCTTTGGACATTGTGGAAATGTATGAGTAATAGAAACTTCGATATTCAATGCCACAAATCTTACTTGTTTTGATGAATTTAGGGAATAGCCAGTTTAATAAAAGGTAAACTCAATAAGAGGTTTTAGCCATGGCTGGTGTGGCTCAGTGGATTGAGTGCTCGCCTGCAAACCAAAGGGTCACTGGTTCAATTCTTGGTCAGGGCACATGCCTGGGTTGCAGGCCAGGTCCCCAGTAGGGGGTGCTTGAGAGGCAACCACACATTGATGTTTCTCTCCCTCTCTTTTTTTCACCCTCTCTCTAAAAATAAATAAATAAAATCTTTAAAAAAGAGATTTTATTTATTTCAAATTCTATGTTCAGGTGCAGTTGAGGAGCCTATTTGGCTGACCAGCAAGTCTCATTTAGAATTAGTGATCCCATTTATGTGCAATGTGTTTATGACTTTTAAAACTCTTTATTCCACTATGATCATATTTACAATATTGGTTTGGTTAGAGAAGCCTATGTCCTTGTAGAAATCAAGTGTGATAATGATGTAGTTGAAAGACACTTTAAATATTTTAATGAGCTCCACAACCCTATGCTATTCTATCTCATGCCTTGATCCTCCATGTCAGGCACTACGTTGACGTCATTTAGAATATTGAGGTACACACAACCATCTGTGGCAGATCCTGTTCCCAGTATACTACTGCCTCTCTTTCTAACACAGTAATCAAATACTGGTTTTCAGCTGGGCACATGGCTACCTAGAAGAAAAGCTATATTTCCCAGCCTCCTTTGCAAGTAGGTATGGCCATGTGATTAAAATCAGGCTATTGGGATATAAGTGGAAGTATCATATGGCTGCTTCCAGGAACCTTCCTTAAGAGATAGCTGATACTTGACCATTTCTGCATTTATTCTTCATCTATTGCTGCTCAGAATGTAGAGGCAATGACTGGAGCCCTAGCCACCTCCATGAACCATGAAAATGAGGGCCTCACTTTAGGAATGGTAGAATGATAAACTGGAAGGTGCCTGGGTCCCTGAGGTCTGATTGGAACAGCAACCATTTCCATGCTGAACTACCCTACCTCCAAATGAGAAAGAAAATGAGATAGAAACCTCTACCACATTTAAACCACTGCAATTTTGAGTCTCTGGTGTTTTTAGCCAAACCTAATCCTAATCAATACAATATCTATCCCTAAGGCTCTTACAATCTAGTGGGGAGACAAAGTATATAATTATGATCATAGCAAAATGAAGTAAGTGGTCTAATTAGAGTGATTACACTTTACAAGCCAAAAGTGGGGATGTGTGACCTAAATATAGGATTATGGGGTCATTTTCAATTATGAGAAATAATCTGAGAGATGCAGTCTCGATACTGAAATACTGGAATTTCTAGGACATTTACATAGTTTATGGAGACAATGTGACTTTAGATTTAGGGCTAGCCCAGAAAATAGAGGACAAATGGTAGCTATAAAGCAATTCCAGAGCTAAAAGAAAAATGCTGGGTGAGCCCTAAAAACAGGAGGATTTCTGATGAGAAATCCTAATTAGATTATGGAAGAAGAGGTAGAAATTTTAACTTAGCTTTGAATTTAGGGATGGCATTCTAAGTAGAAAGAAGAGCAGAGCAAAGTCCAGGAGGTATGCGAATGTATGGAAAGTTAGTAGAAGAGTCCACGTGGCTGAGCAGGAAACTAAACTGGAGGATTCTCCTCAGTGGGGAGGAAAAGGCTTTTGCCCAGCTTCCTTTGCCAGGCCTTAGGCAGCCATGTGGGCCTGGGACATTTGGTGCATGATATACATCAGGGGTCTTGGTAGCCACTCTCCTATGAAGGTATCTTTGGCCTTATGTAACTTCTATCATTTTGAGTTAATTTTTGTACATGGCATGAGATAGGGGTCTAATTTCATTTATTTGCATGTGGATATCCAACTGTCTTTGCCTACTGATTACCCTTTTGCCCACTTCCTGGATTAAACATTGAGGCCCAAGCAAGCACCATATTTTCAAGCAAACAAACAGAGGAGGGTGAACAGAGGCCAGTTCATGCTGTATTGTTCACTTGTTTTGACATGGGTGATTTAGTTTTAAATGTCGATGATCTCACCCAGCACATTCTGATAAAGCCCCGCTGAGTGTTGTGCCACAGGAAGGAGTTCCTGGAAGCCCTAGTCTCTCTTTAAGTGCCTCTCCCCAGAAATCTTTCTTTGACTTGGAGAGTTTTAGCAGGTATATGGATTAGCAGAGTGAAGATTAGCATGGTCCTGCTGAGAAGATGGCCAATTGCCCAGAGCTTTGCTTCAAAAAGCCTGTGTTAATAATCTGATGTGAGATGAGGATAAGGGACATTATAATGAGATTCTTAATAAAAACCCTTTTTCAAAGACTGAGGTTTTTTTAAAATGTTGTTTCAGTGCATTAAGACATTAGGGGAGTTGATGTACCAGACCTGTGGAATACTGGCTTTTCAAACTCTCTCTTTCCAGGAAATTTAAAGAGGAAATGGTTAGGATAAGGAGTGAGTAAAGACAGGCAGACAATGCCTTGAAATTATTGGTGTAGATGACTTGGGATTTAGGTCTTTGATCCATTTTTAGTTAATTTTTTTTGTATGGTCTGAAGTAGGGGTCTAACTTCATTCTTTTGTGTGTGGATGTCCAGTTGTTCCAGCACCATTTGTTGAAGAGACTGTCCTTTCCCCATTAAGTTGACTTGACACTTTTATAAAAAATTAATTGATCATAAATGCATGGGTTTATTTCTGGACTCTCAATTCTATTCTATTGATCTGTCCTTATACCAGTACCACACTGTTCTGATTATTGTGGTTTTGTAGTAAGTTTTGAAATTGGGAAGTGCAAGTCTCCCAACTTTGTTCTTATTTTTCAAGATCACTTGGGCTATTTAGGATCCCTTGCAATTCCATATGAATTTTAAGATATCCTTTTCATTTTTCAAGAAAAGGCCATTGGGATTTTGATAAAGATTGTATTGAATCTGCAAATTGCTTTGGAGAGTATTACCATTTCAACAATATTAAGTCTTCCAATCTATGAACATGGGATACCTTTCCATTTGTTTAGGTCTTCTTTAATTTTTTCAGCAATGTTTTGTTATTATCAGTATACAAGTCTTGGACCTCTTTGATTAAACCTATTTCTAAGTATTTTACTCTTTTTCATACCATTATATATGGAATTGTTTTCTTAATTTCATTTTGGATTATTCACTGCCTATATACAGAAATACAACTGATTTGTGTGTGTTCATCTTGTATCCTGAAACTTTCTTGAATTTTCATCAGTTTAAGGACTTGAAATTATAGAATTACCCCATTCAAATTGGCTTGAACCATAAGAGAGATCTATTGGCTCACATAATTAAGAAATCTAGCCCTGACTGGTATGGCTCAGTGGGTTAGACATCATCCCTCAAAGCAAAAGGTCACCAGTTCAATTGCTGCTCAGGGCACATATGCCTGGGTTGCAGGCCAGGTCCCCGGTTGGGGGTGTAGAAGAGGCAGCTGATGTTTCTTTCCCACATTGATGTTTCTCTCCCTTTCTCCCTCCACTCCCCACTCTCTAGAAATGGATAAATTAAATCTCATTTTTTAAAAAAGCAATCTAGTGGGGTCCAGGCACGGTTCTATCAAGGCTTTGGCTCCATTGTACTTCTCCATTTTCCCTTCTCTAAGAATTGTCTAACCTCCCTTGGTTGCAAGATGATTGCTAATAGAAACTGGGTCTGCAGCCTTCTTCAGTCACATCCATGGAAAGAAAAAAAAAGTATTTCCTATCAAAAATACTGTCTCTTTGATGTGATCAGCACTGTCCTTATGACGCAGTGGAATTGCTCTAATTGGCTTAGGCCATGGAGGTAGGGATGGGTTCAAACCCACCCAAACTGCATGGTTGCTATGCAGTAGGGATGGGGGTGGGTACTACACAAAGAAAGATGATTCTTAGAGGAAAATCTCAAGGCTCTTAGGAAAAGGAAAGACAGTATCCACTAAACCTATGAAATTTGTATAGTGCCAGGTGGCATTCAATGGATATTTGCTGAATGAATGAATGAGAAGCCACAATAGTGCTTTCACTTGTACACAGTTCCCTGGGGCTGTGGCAGCCTCCGTTCTAGTGATGGCCAACCTTTCAACCTCGGGAAATCTGCTACAGAGATCCCAGGATCTTCTGTGGGAAAGAGAGTTCTTTCTACCGGCTCCATGATTTCTCTGATTTCTGAGCAACAAGAAACTGATAGAATAGACCTGGAGAACTGAGTACACTGGGGAATCCACGTATTCAAAATAAGCAGGATGACAGACTTCCGGCCAAGATGGAGGCGTAGGTAGACACCCTGTGCCTCCTCGCACAACCAAAAGATGGACAACAACAAATTTTAAAAGAAAAAACAACCAGAACTGACAGAAAATCGAACCGTATGGAAGTCCGACAACCAAGAAACTAAGAAACATACATCCAGACCGGTAGGAGGGGCGGAGAGACCTCGCGTGGCGGGG